>JAQFVV010013191.1:0-213689 GCA_028023455.1 Epiperipatus broadwayi
CAAACTTATTGTGCCTGTGTCAAAGACCTTGTTGGAATGGCCATCTCAGCATGTATGACTCTGAACAAGTTTTCCCTCTGTGGAGGTGCCACCACATAAATTTGGCCATGTAGTGAGGTAGATATTGGCGAACTATCCATGATAATTTTTTTATGTCACTTCAGCATTCCCCAAAGATGCTCTATGTTCTGTGTGTGGGCACCTTTTCTGGGGTCCACAAAGTTGTAGCAGTGGTTCACTCTCATGTGTGTATCTGGCAGCTCCAAGCTCTGACATCTTGAGTACACAACAGATTCAGCTTCAATGTTGTCACATAGGTCCTGCAGAAATGAAGCTGCTGATCAAGAGAGGACAGCAGCCGTGAAGCATTGTTCAGTCTCCCAGCAGAGACCTCCAAATATCCACTGTTATGGAAGCATACTGCCCTGGTGGTTCTTTTTTTGGGTGAACAGTCTCATCCATCTCCACTATCAAACCAGAACTGCCATTTTAGGGTGTTGTCATGTCTCCAGGATCTCACAGCATAGCTCCCTTAGTTAGGTCTGTTGTCCAGTTGATGGTAATGCTTCATGACAGCTTAAGATCTGTTAGACTACATTTTATGGTAAGCTTGTCACAGCTTCAAAAATACACCAGTGCAAGGCTTTTAAAAATGATATTTTCAAGCTTTCAAACCACGTCTGTGTCACAGCTTCAAAAATATACCAGTGCAAGGCTTTTAAAAATGATATTTTCAAGCTTTCAAACCACGTCTGCTGGCAAATAGATCATCTTCATCTGAAGAATTAAACAGGGCAGTCGAAGCTCAACAATTGATGCAATATAATCTGTTTGCTGCAAACACATTGCTTACAGCAGGCAGTATGTTGTTGGCCTGTAGAAATGACCCATCATCTGCCTCAATGACAGGCAATTTTGTTCTCACTAAAAACATGATGTTGCATGTGAGCTCTTACAAAGTGTACTCATGTGTGCACTTTTGAGATAGGGTTGGGCTTTTTACATCTGCAGGATAACCTCTAACATCATGATAATTCTCAGTAGGTATCAGTACACAAATTATGGTGTTTCTAACTTATAAAAAATGCACCATAACACAGTTATGGACATTTTAAATCAAGAAGCCATCACAGAACATGATTGCGATATATAAACTTTCCCAATTTGTAGAGTTGCAACACAAGACAGGCAGGAATTTTCTGTGTGTTCTCATAGAAACTGTGCTATCTAAGAGGGGAATAAATGGAAATTCTTTGATTTGATTCTGACTAAATTTGCTGAGTGGCCATAAACAGTGACTTGGGTTTGAGGCCGCATAAACAGCATAATTCTGGTTTGCAGATAAACAGTGCCATCAAATTGCTTGTCCAGTGTTACAAAAAAGTGCCCAAAATATAAATAATCTGAATTAAAGTTTTTAATTAGACTCGTATTTTTTTATGGTAAATAAAAGTTTTTCGTTTAAAAACAAACTATTATTATTTGGAAAGTTTCATTTAAAATTCAGGTTTTCATAATCTGAGTTTTCTGCTCTTTCAGTAGTTGAGGAGGGAGTGTACTGCCACCATCAGATGGCGCTGCGACATCATCAACAACCGGCCTGAAACCTGCAAGTGATAAATTTATTTACGAAAGTGGCTCAAAATTCAAAAATAAAATAAAAAGTTACAAAAGTGGCTAAAAATTCACAAATAAAAAAAAAAACTTTCGAAAGTGGCTAAAAATTGACAAGTAAAAAAAAAAAAGTTACGAAAGTGTCTAAAAATTCACAAGTAAAAAAAAAAAAAAGTTACGAAAGTGGCTAAAAACTGACAACCAAAAAAAAAAAAATTATGAAAGTGGCTAAAAATTGACAACTAAAAAAAAAAAAAAGCAATGAAAGTGTCTGAAAATTGCCAAATAAAAAACAAAAGAACAAAATGCTATGAAATTCAAATAAAAAAACCATGAAAATATGAGACCCCCCCCCCTAAAATAAATATTTTTTCATTTAAATCGAAAAATATAAATGTCTGAGGATATATATACACAAGAAATAGATCGAAAGTAGAAATTATTAAAAGAAAAAACAAGAAAATGGTATATCCTATAATAATTCAAATTTAAAAAATAAATAAGTCCGTGATTAATACAAAAACAAACATGGCGGACAAAAAGCGGGGAAATCCAAAATCATCTAATTATTTACCTTTCGACATTTCCAAATATGAATCCGCAAATTAAGTAGCTGTCAATATTTGCAAATGATCAGATTTAAAAGCAAAGATTATATAAGCTAAAAAGAATATGAAAGCAATGGTTATATAAGCTAAAAAGAATATTACTATAAAATTCAAATTTAAAAATAAATAATTCCATGAAAATACAACAAAGGAACATGGCGGCAAATTAAGTAGCTTTCAATATTTGCGAATGGTCAGATATAAAAGCAATGATTATATAAGCTAAAAAGAATATTACATGAGAGAATCTATTTCTCAAATTGCATCAAGAATATGAAGAATTACTGAGTAACTATTCAAAAATATACATTTAATATTTAAAAATAAAAAGATTTTATTCAAATAATAAGTCAAAACACTTAAATACAGAGTAATAAATAGTAAGTAATTAAATATAATAATAGCAAGTTATTCGTTATTTATTAATTAATAATTATATAGAGTTTAAAATAATCATTGACTACAGTTACAGGAAAAAATATTATATTTATTGTCAAGAATATTACAGGATTTTATTTTGTCCAGAATTTAAATAAGAATACTAAAATAGAGTTTTAAAAATATATTTGTAGAAATTTTACCAGTTCGAAGTTCAGTTCACCGCCATTTACACAATGAACAGCTGATCGATGTCCTTGTTTACAACTCTTCTTTAATTAAAATTATAAAATTTACTCAAAACACTTAAATACAGAGTAATAAATAGTAAGTAATTAAATATAATAATAGCAAGTTATTCGTTATTTATTAATTAATAATTATATAGAGTTTAAAATAATCATTGACTACAGTTACAGGAAAAAATATTATATTTATTGTCAAGAATATTACAGGATTTTATTTTGTCCAGAATTTAAATAAGAATACTAAAATAGAGTTTTAAAAATATATTTGTAGAAATTTTACCAGTTCGAAGTTCAGTTCACCGCCATTTACACAATGAACAGCTGATCGATGTCCTTGTTTACAACTCTTCTTTAATTAAAATTATAAAATTTACGTTTCTATTCTTAAATTTCATAAGTTAGCACTTTTATCAAAGGTGATTGATCTCCATGTGAATAATAGCAGATTAAAAAAATACTTTAACAGAAGACATTGACAAAACAGTAGCAAAGTTATTTAAAGAAATTGCTGCTTCAAATATAGCATATATAATATCCCAGTGCAGTTGCAAATAACAAATAATTCTTTAGCATTTTAAAAAGAGCAAATATTTTATTTAAAATTTACTTTAGTACCATATTCTGTGCCGACTGGTAATTAATATAAAATGCATATTTCATTACGTTTTACTTAAACAAGGTTGCAAATTGAAATGATGCAATAGCTTTTTCTTACATTAAAAAATAGAGGTGTAAACAATATCCTTCCGCAAGAAAATATAACACCAGCAATGCAATTCAAAATACGAAATGATTTTTCTTTAATTAGAATTATCATAAAATAAAATGCTTAAGAATAATTTGGTAACCAATAATCTCTTCTGTTAAAGTATTTTTTTAATCTGCTATTATTCACATGGAGATCAATCACCTTTGATAAAAGTGCTAACTTACAAAATTTAAGAATAGAAACGTAAATTTTATAATTTTAATTAAAGAAGAGTTGTAAACAAGGACATCGATCAACTGTTCATTGTGTAAATGGCGGTGAACTGAACTTCGAACTGGTAAAATTTCTACAAATATATTTTTAAAACTCTATTTTAGTCTTCTTATTTAAATTCTTGTTAAAAAATCTTGTAATATTCTTGACAATAAATATAATATTTTTTCCTGTAACTGTAGTCAATAATTATTTTAAACTCTATATAATTATTAATTAATAAATAATGAATAACTTGCTGTAATTATATTTAATTACTTACTATTTATTACTCTGTATTTAAGTGTTTTGACTTATTATTTGAATAAAATCTTTTAATTTTTAAATATTAAATGTATATTTTTGAGTAGTTACTCAGTAATTCTTCATATTCTTGATGCAATTTGAGAAATAGATTCTCTCATGTAATATTCTTTTTAGCTTATATAATCATTGCTTTTATATCTGACCATTCGCAAATATTGAAAGCTACTTAATTTGCCGCCATGTTTCTTTGTTGTATTTTCATGGAATTATTTATTTTTAAATTTGAATTTTATAGTAATATTCTTTTTAGCTTATATAACCATTGCTTTCATATTCCTTTTAGCTTATATAACCATTGCTTTCATATTCTTTTTAGCTTATATAACCATTGCTTTTATATCTGACTGTTCACAAATATTAAAAGCTACTTAATTTGTCGATTTTGATTTTAAGGGGAGGGGGTCTTGTATTTGAATTTTATAGTACTCTTAGTAATACACCAAATTTTGTATTTGCATTTTAATTATTTTTGATCATATTCTTGATGCAATTTGAGAAATAGATTCTCTCATGTAATATTCTTTTTAGCTTATATAACCATTGCTTTCATATTCTTTTTAGCTTTTATAACCATTGCTTTTATATCTGTACTGTTCGCAAATATTGAAAGCTATTTAATTTTCCGATTTTGATTTTAAGGGGAGGGGGAGCTTGTCGTATTTGAATTTTATAGTAATATCCTTTTTAGTTTATATAACCTTTGCTTTTAAATCTGATCATTTGCAAATATTGACAGCTACTTAATTTGCCGATTCATATTTGGAAATGTTGAAAGGTAAATAATTAGATGATTTTGGATTTCCCGCTTTTTGTCCACCATGTTTGTTTTTGTATTAATCATGGACTTATTTATTTTTTAAATTTGAATTATTATAGGATTTGTTACCATTTTCTTTTAATAATTTCTACTTTCGATCTATTTTTTGTGTATATATATCCTCAGACATTTCTATTTTTCGATTTAAATGAAGAAATATTGATTTTAGGGGGGGGGGTCTCATACTTTCATGGTTTTTTTTACTTGAATTTCATAGCATTTTCTTCTTTTGTTTTTTATTTGGCAATTTTCAGACACTTTCATTGCTTTTTTTTTTTAGTTGTCAATTTTTAACCACATTCATGCAATATCCAGTACTAGTCGGATATATATATATGGTCGAGGTTAGAGTGAGATTTATCGCACTCAACAGCGACAAGTAATTATATAATTAAACACACGAACACGGTAGTGGAGTTAATAGGTTTATATACATAAATACATATACAAGGATTAATATATAATACAATTATTACAAAGGTAAACTGACTAACACATTATTATACAACTCTAGTCTTAAAGGCCCGCAGGCTTACAATAAACAATATTAAAATCTATACGACCTGTAATGGTCCCTAGGTCTACCTTGGTACGTTCGGAGGTAGACCTCTCCGCAAGACGAGCTGAAAGTGAAGTAGTGTCTGTGCACTCAGGAAAACGCATCCCTCAACTTCACCTAGCAAGTCTGACCTTGTTTGTTCCCGCCATACCGGATGTAACACTCTCTATTTCCATTGGTCATTCCATGACATGAGGTACAAAGTGGTCAGTCTGGTTATACAAAGTGGTCAGTCTGGTTATCTCTGACCAACCTTAATCGTTTCTGTGATGCTTTTAACATACACGCACATACTTGAATATTTGTCATAGTTACATTATTATTGCGTGTATCTGTTAATAAGCATACACACACATACTTGTATTCATTTATAATAGTTACATTATTATTGCATGTATATGTGAATACACACACACATAGCACGCCTCCCCCAAGTTCAGTGACGTACTTTTCTAAAAAAAAGATTTTTTTTTTTCATTTCTTCTTCTCTGAACTTAACACATAATCGTGCAGGCGGAGGGGAATTTTTGTTCTCCTCTTTGCGCGTGGGGGTGATTTAGTTTCACCATCTGTGACTATTTCATTTTCTTCACTATTTTGATTTTCTTCGTCAGCAGTAATGATTTCTGTTTCACTTTTAGTTTCATAGTGAGTATCATTTTCTTTGTCATCATTACTTTTAAACAATTGCGGAGTGCATTCTGTTATTGCACTCTTGCGCAATTGGTTAATGTGGTTACGTAATATTTTGCCGTCTGCCATACGGACAGCAACCACTTGTTTACTTAAATGGCGTACAACGTATGCTTGAGTCCACGATTTATTTAAATTATTTTTCACCCAGACTGGTTCATCATGTGAAAATTTGTTGTTTACTATAATCAGCATTTGATGCTCTTTTGATGGCATTATTGCTGAGAGTTTTGTGCATAACTTCCAGCCTAAATATTTTTCTGCAGGTGATCTGCCCGTTTTAGCTATGGGTGTGGAATGCTGATATAGCAACGCCATAAAAACTGCCTCTTGGAGTCTTCCTTTTCCCAATTTATTCATGGATGACTTTAAGCTTTGTACCGCTTTCTCAGCCAGTCCATTTGATTGGGGGTGGTAGGGGGGTAAGGATGTGTTTAATCCCCCATTCCTGCATAAATTCGGCAAAATTTTAGATGTGAAACCGGTTCCATTATCGGATACCAGGGTTTCCGGTAGACCGTGGTATGAAAAAATTTCCATGAGCTTGTCCAGCGTCTCATCCGAACTTGTGTTTTTCACTGTTTTATATTCTGACCATCCTGAGTAGGCATCGACCACTACCAGAAATAATTGTCCATGGATTGGACCGCAGTGGTCAATGTGAATTCTCTGGCAATGTTTCTCTGCTTCTTTCCATGCTTCATATTTCGCTGGGGGTGCTTTTGCACATGACTGACAGCTAGAACATTTTTTATGAATGTTTCTATATCAGTGCTGATTCTCGGCCACCATACATAACTACGGGCTAACGCTTTTGCCCTGACAATGCCTGGATGACCTTCATGTAATAAATTTAGCATGTGCGATCTGCCTATTTTTGGTATTAGGACCTGATCGCCTTTAAGAATGCAACCTTTACATATTGATAGTTTTTCACGAGCTTTCCATAGCTCTACGTGCAAAAACGGAGGACGTTGTGCTGGCCAGCCTCTTCTAATTTTCTCCATCAGCCATTTGTAGCCAGCGTCTTCATTGCTCCATGCTGCTACTTTTCAGCTATTAAGAGTCTGGCTTTGAAGCGCGTCAATGTAATTGATTTCTATTTCGCTTGTAGTGTTCTCTGAGTTGTCAGGCATTCGCGATAACGCATCGGCATGACCAATAGTCTTTCCCTTTTTATATTCCAGACTGTAATCATACCCAGAGAGTATGTTAACCCATCTCAACATGCGTGGGCTGAGGTGTTCCGGAATTTGTTTGATGCCTAAAATTCCCAGAAGTGGTTTGTGGTCTGTCATAATTTTGAAATAACGACCGTATAAATACTGGTGGAATTTACGAATTCCAAATACTATGGCTAGCGCTTCTTTGTCCAGCTGACTATAATTTTTTTCAGCTTTGGACAAAGTGCGCGACGCGTATGCTATAGGACGTTCCCCAGATTGAGCTGGGTGACATATTACTGCCCCCACTCCATATTCTGATGCATCAGTCATTAGTGTTATCTCAAGATCGCTATTATAGTGTACCAGTAATTTGTTTGATACGAGTAAAGCTTTAGTATTTTGAAAAGCCCTTTCTTGTGTTGCTTCCCACTTCCATTTCTGATTCTTTTTCAGTAGCTTGTATAATGGTTTGGCTATGTGAGCTTTGCCCTCTAGGAAGTTCTCAAAATAGTTTACCAAACCCAAAAAAGCCTGCAATTGTTTTACGTTACTAGGCCTTCTAGCTTCTGACACTGCTTTGACCTTTTCGTGAGATGGCCTTGTCCCAGAGCTAGAGACTATGTGCCCTAAAAACTTTAATTCAGTGGCCTTCCATATGCATTTTTGCGTATTTAATTTCGCTCCGAATTCTTCTAGCTTTTGACAGACAGTAGTTAGACGACTATGCAATTCATTTTCTGATCTTGCCGTAATTATTATGTCGTCAAAATAAGGGATAACGCCCTGGCATCCAGTAAGCAGGGTTTCAATTTTTGCTTGGAATATACTGGGAGCGGACGCTATGCCAAATGGGAGGCGTTTGCATTTAAATAGACCCACATGAGTAGTCAGTGTTAGAATTTCGGCAGCCTTATTTGTTACTGGAATTTGATGGAAGGCCCCATCTAAATCTAATTTAGCAAAATATTTTGATTTTTGCAGTGATGCTAATATTTCTCTGGAGTTTGGAATGGGGTAGGCATGTTTATTTAGAGATTTGTTGACAGTTATGTGATAATTGCCGCACAAGCATATCTTTCCGTTATGTTTGGTGATAATGACCCGCGGAGTTGCCCACTCTGTCTCCTCTGTCGGTTCTAGAAAGCCGTTCTTCACTAACTCATTTATCTTTTTCGCTACTTTTTCTTTCGGTGCGAAGGGGACCTTCCGAGGTCTGCAAATTATTGGCATGGCCTCTGGTGACATTTCCAGTGACACAGGTTTAGTTTTAATCATTCCTGGTTTGCCATTAAAAAGTTTAGGGAAACGATCTCTTATGTCCTTTTCACTGTTAATGTTTTTGACCAATGAGATTTCAATTCCGAGTTCTGTAAACCAGTCACAACCAATGAGAGGGTTTATGGGGGCGTGTACAATATATAGCGGCAAGATTGAAATGTTGCCTTTATTACTAGTAATTTGAGCTTGGACTACACCCTTAATTTTTATTTCTTTACCATTTACATCTAATGCTCTAAGCTTAGTATTGCTAAGCCTAGGGGGCTCTCTTATTTCCGCCCTGATCGAATTCCAGTCGGCTACGGATATTAAAGAAATGCCGCTACCGCTGTCTATTTCCATTGACAGGGGTATTCCGTAAACTTTCACAGTAGTCATAAATTTCTGTGCTTGATTTATAATGTTATTTATAACAATATTACATTTAGTTTTATTAATACTTTGTATTTTATTTCTGTTAACATGGTCAACTGTTCTATTTTCACACATTCTCACCATGTGACCTATTTTTTTACACAGTCTACATCGATCATGTTTGAAATAGCAATCTTTAGATATGTGACCTAGTTTTCCGCAACAATAGCACTTTGTTCGACTTTTATTTGTCTGTTTCATAATTTTGTTATCAGAAGACCCTTTGTTGAGTTTTTCAACACCAAATATTCCTGTTTGATCGCTTTCAACGCCTTTTTTCACAGCAAATTCTTTTGCTTGCTCTACTACTATTTCGTGAGCGATACTGCGTTTGATAGCTTCACAATAATTTATGTCTTCATCAGCCAGTAACTGCTGCCTCAAACTGTCGCTATTCATTCCACATAGGAATTGTTCCAGTAGCGCTTCTTCTAAATATGAATTATAACAGCAGTTTTTTGCAAGTTCGCATAGGGCTGAGTCGTAATCCTGCGTATTTTCGTTTCTGCCTTGATGGCGATTTCGAAAATGAAGTCTGGCGATGGGCCTAGATGGGCGAGGATTAAAATAATTGGACAAACGATGTTTTAACTCATCATAGGTTAATTTTTCAGGAGTGTTGGGTTCTGCTAATCTGTTAGCTATTTGTATGACCCCTTTTCCTGCAAAACATAATAATGTCGCTGTTTTATACGCATCTTCCTCTACTCTGTTAATAAAACAGTAATTTTCAATCTGTTGAATGTACAGGGGCCACTCATTTGCCTCTCTGACGTCAAACTCGGATATTGTCGATTGCATTTTAAGCAA
Source organism: Epiperipatus broadwayi (assembly GCA_028023455.1). Lineage (NCBI taxonomy): Eukaryota > Metazoa > Onychophora > Udeonychophora > Euonychophora > Peripatidae > Epiperipatus > Epiperipatus broadwayi. The sequence goes on from JAQFVV010013191.1 coordinate 9,874, forward strand.
TTTATATAACTAACTCGTTTAATACCGTAGGTTTGTTCGCTACTTCAATAATTCTGCCTGACTTATTTGGTTGTCAGCAGACTGCTAGGGTTCAAATTGAACTGTTACAACTGTGCCAGTGCAATATCCAGTACTAGTCAGATATATATATGGTCGAGGTTAGAGTGAGATTTATCGCACTCAACAGCGACAAGTAATTATATAATTAAACACACGAACACGGTAGTGGAGTTAATAGGTTTATATACATAAATACATATACAAAGATTAATATATAATACAATTATTACAAAGGTAAACTGACTAACACATTATTATACAACTCTAGTCTTAAAGGCCCGCAGGCTTACAATAAACAATATTAAAGTCTATACGACCTGTAATGGTCCCTAGGTCTACCTTGGTACGTTCGGAGGTAGACCTCTCCGCGAGATGAGCTGAAAGTGAAGTAGTGTCTGTGCACTCAGGAAAATGCATCCCTCAACTTCACCTAGCAAGTCTGACCTTGTTTGTTCCCACCATACCGGATGTAACACTCTCTATTTCCATTGGTCATTCCATGACACGAGGTACAAAGTGGTCAGTCTGGTTATCTCTGACCAACCTTAATCGTTTCTGTGATGCTTTTAGCATACACGCACATACTTGAATATTTGTCAGTTACATTATTATTGCGTGTATCTGTTAATAAGCATACACACACATACTTGTATTCATTTATAATAGTTACATTATTATTGCGTGTATATGTGAATACACACACACATAGCATTCATAATTTTTTTTTTTTTGGTTGTCAGTTTTTAGCCACTCTCGTAACTTTTTTTTTTTACTTGTCAATTTTTAGCCACTTTCGTAAGTTTTTTTTTTATTTGTGAATTTCTAGCCACTTTTGTAACTTTTTTATTTTTATTTTAGAATTTTGAGCCACTTTCGTAAATAAATTTATCACTTCTAGGTTTCAGGCCGGTTGTTGATGATGTCGCAGTGTCATTTGATGGCGGCAGTAATTACTTTTAAAATTTGTTAATTAGAAATTTTAAGTTATTTTCAAAAAATTATTTAAAATATCATTCTCAATATATATATAACACTTTATATATATATGACAATATTTTTATTTGTGCTTCTCTGCATTTAGATAAAACAGTATATGTATAAACTACTTCAGCAAGCTGACAGACTTTCTGGGCGAACTGGTTCCTTCTAAAATAGTCTAATTGTCAACTTGGGGAAATGTATAGTTTTGTAACTGTTGACATACATACAATCACCTCCATTTAGTCTAAAATTTGAAAGATGTCAAACATACTGGCTACTACACAATATACATAGACTAATGAATCACAGAAAAGTAAGCTCTGGCCTCCATGTGAATCAAAACTCCATCATAGCACTAGCAGCAGTAGTTGGATACCCTATCCCTTGCCTTCAGTTATAACTTTATAACTATCATACTGTCATAATGTGTAAAACTTTTTTTTTCAACCATTTTATGGTCAGGGTGAAATTTTAATTAAAAGTAAGTTTTTTAATTTTGATTGAAAAAAGTTAATGACTCTTCAATTTACCGTAATCCTTTCAAAAACAACTTTGTCAAATTTATACAGAAAATTTTTTTTTAATCAAAATAGATAGTGGAATTTTATAATTACTAGTATATCTATTGTAATATAAAAACATTCTCATTTTAAATGTCTGAAATACCATTTTACAGGTATCACACCATTTTTTTGCCATCTTGTTGCCTTTAAAAAGTTGTACAGATTTTTTTTCTACAATGAAATTTGGATTTTTTATGAATTTTTTTTTTTTAAATGCAAATTTTTAATTTTTTTCTTATTTTTTTTAGATTTAGTAATCATTAAAAAATTTTACTGCTGAAATGTATTCTTTCACCACTTGTTTTAGTTTTGATTTGAATATGGAGTTCCCCCATTGACATCCCTATGTTTCTCTTTCTATAAACTCATTTGATGAGAATTCTAGATCAGATCTAGAAGCTGCAGTGTCCTAAAGAAAAATCTTTGAAGTCATCTATAAGAAGGATGAGCATGGCAACTAAATTTATGCTAGGGCCTTCTTTATGACCGGACTCAGATTCTATTCTTGACAATAATATTTATGAGTTGTGCATGCCAGGGCTAAATTTTCTCATCACCCATAAGTTTTTAATTAGTGTTTTTTATTACTTATTTTTTTGATAATAAAATGTATTACATTTGTGTGGAAAGCAATAAATACACTGTAGAATGCAAAACAGTTCTAATGTGGATCAATCTTTCAACCCTTTAGTTGAATGCATTTTTAAACATGGTGATTCAAATTTGCAATACACCATATGTGACTAGATTCAAATTTATTTGATCTAAAAAGAATTACTACATCAACCAGAACTTGTTAAAGTTATGACTCAAGATCGATTTATTGGAATTTTAGGCAATTCATATTTCAAACTCTAGCCATTTACTCAAGGTTTGGAATTAATAATGTTTCACAGTATCTCACCATCAATTTTCTCATGTACTTCTATATAATATGTATTTTTGATTATCTTTTTATTTCACTGTATTTGCATTTATTTTATTTTTAATATTTTAAATACAAATATATTTTATAGACCTGAAGTCTAGATGTAATATAAGGGATTTGAATATGATTTTCATGCAACCTCATCCATTCATTCTATCTCATACATCAGTTGGTTCAGATCATCATCTTGCTATGTCCTATCTGCATTATCCCTGAGTAAGAATAGCAAAATTATGTTGGAGTTAATTATCCCTTGGTCAGAAAAAATAAAATCCAGAGCGACTCAGTAGTTTTATGCAATTTATTAATATATGCTTATAATGATGAACAAATATACATTAGATAAAATGTTACAAGATATAAATACCAATAAGTTAACACATCTATTGCATACTAATCCCTTCACTGTTCTGAGGAATATAAGTTCTTCCACTTAATGTATAGATTGGCTAACTAAGCAAAACAACACTACACATTTACCTTACCATTGGTTTTCAGTCTATCATAATTCTATAAGACATTAGGCATTTCAAACCATAATAAGATCAGGGTGATCTATTATAAACCCTAATCAGCTTGATAACCCTCAGGAGCTGAGATCCCGGGAAATGCAAATCCCCCTCTAGATTCTTCCACTCGGCTTCCAGCTAGCAAAAAAAAAATACTCATTGACCCACACCCACAAAGATTCGAAATAAGCACACCCACTATTTCTCTTTCAGTTTTTTTGTTTTCTGGAATACTAATCTGGATGGATTTTCATCAAGTTCAGTCTTTATAAAAATTCAATCTTTCTAAGAATTCAACTAGTAGTCAGGCTTCCACCAATTGAATTTTTCTAGTTATCTCATTTTACTAATTATTTTTTAAAAGTACATATCACTTCCTTCCCTTACTTCAAAAAACTGACAAGTGTTTAAGCATAATCTTAATTTTTTGGGCCAACATTTTTTTATTGTAGTCTGGGCAATCTTTCCTTTTCCTTGTATTTGATTTCAGTTTCTGGTTCATCTTCTTTACTTTCTTAGTAAGGCTATTGATTTTCTTGAGATTCAACATCCAGTTCTGTATTCACTCTTTCTTGTTTGCCTCTAGTTTTGCTGATTCTTCAATATTCATTGAAAACTGGATGTCATATGTGGCTCAATGACAAACATGGTTTATATGCTGCCAATATTTCCTTTCGATTATTTATTTCAATGGTAACAATTTGTCTGGACAATTTACCAGTGATTATCTCTTCAATCCATTTCTTTTCAAACAGGTCATATATCCAAACTTCATTTATTTGGAATGGGTTGACTTCACCATTGAAATAATATTATTTGCCTCTTTGGTATTAACATATTCAGTTTAGTATGCAATTTTCTGCCCATCAGCAGCTCCACTGGAAATTTGCATGTAACTGCTGATGGTGTGGAATGTTTATGGAGCCTCACATTGTATAAAACATCTTGCATGTTGTTACTAGCATTTTTTATAGCTTTTTTAATTTGCTGAATGGCCTTTTCAGATAGACCATTTGATTCTGGGTAGTAAGGATGTGAATGAATGTGTTTTATACCTTTGTTTGTAAAATAGTTCTCCATCTCTTGAGCAGTAAATCCTGTACTATTATCTAATACAATTATTTCAGATAATTCATGGCATGAAAAAATAGCATTTAAACATTGCATTGTTTCACTTGAACTCATATTGCTAACTATGTGGTACTCCACCTGTTTTAAGTATGAGTCAACAAGTACCAATATTATTTTCCCATTGATAGGACCAGCATGATCCATATATACTCTTCCACAATCTGTTTTCAGCCACAGTATATATTTCTTGGGTTTTGTGTTTCTTTTGGAGTAGCAGCTTGTACATTTCTTAATGTAATTTTCTGTCATATATTATTTCTGACCAGCAGACATAGCTATGCACTAAAGTTTTTGCATGCACTACTCCAGGATGGCCTTCTTATAATAGTTTTAATACTTTATTTCTACCTTCATTTGGTATAACTATTCTGTCCCCCATTAATACACACCCTTTATTATAAGATAGATTTTTTGATTGGTCCAAAAAGGCTGGTGCAACCCACTGTTGTTTTTTACTTGGCAGCCATTGATGATTCAGCTCTTCAGCAGCTGGTATCCTTTATTGTCCCTCATCCACCTTGTTACTATTCAAGAGCTCAGACTGCACAATATATAATTGATTTCCACTTCATTTGTTTGTGTTTCAGATTTGTCTGGATTTCTGGACAATGCATCTGCATATTGGATTTCTTTCCCTTTCTTGAACAGCTGGTAGTCATACGATGCCAATATATTTCTCCATTGAAACATAAGGGCTCATATGGTTGGATGCTATTCTGTCATTTGCTAGTATACCTAATAATGGCTTATTATCGGTTAGTATTTGGAAAGATCTGTATATATACTGGTGAAATTTTTTAACCCAAATATGTCCTAGATGCAAATGCAATGGAACATTCCCCATTGTAACATAGATGGCATAATATAGCCCCCATGCCCCATTCTCAAGTGTCTGTGGTTAGTCTTACTTCCTAATTGTTGTCAAAGTGGACTAATAATTTCTCTGATGACAACAAAGCTTTAGTGTGTAAAAAAACATCATGATTTTTTCTTACTGCCATTTTTGATTCTTTTTTAATAATTCAAACAGGGGGGTTGCAAATTTAGCCTTATTTTGTAAAAATGGTTCAAAATAATTTATTAAACCTAGAAAAGCTTAGAGTTCCTTAATGTTCTTTATCTTTCTGATTTGCATGGCCTTTACTTTTCATATGATGGGGATTTACTTTTTGTCAGAGACTACGTGTCCTCGAATAACCAATTTCTTAGTGCTCCACACACTTTTTTGGGAATTTAACCTTGCTCTGAATTTCTGTAATTTTGTACATACTTTAAATAGTTTTTGATGTAGCTTCTCTTCAGATTCAGTTGTTATTAGTATATCATCAAAATTTGGTATGACACCCTCAAAACTTCATAGTAATTCATCAATTTTTGCCTGAAATATATTTGGGGCTATTGAATTCCCAAATGAAAGTCTATTATACTTAAATAATCCCATAGGGGTAATTAGCTTTAATACTTTGGCAGTTTTATCGGTCACAGGGATTTGGTGAAAAGCTGAGTTTAATTTAAGTTTTGCATAACAAGATGTGTTTTGCAAACTAGGCCGTACCTCTGTCACATTTGGTATGGGATATGCTCCTTTATTTACATACTTATTCACTGATACTCTATACTTGCTGCATATTCGAATCTGACCATTAGGTTTGTAATTACTACTATATGTGTAGCTCAGCCTGCCATTACCACTGGTGTCAATACATCTTTTTTTATCAATGCTTGGATTTTTCCTCAACTTTTAATCTCTGTGAATGGAATTTTTCAGTTTGCAGATGATTGGACATGCGTTTTGTACTATCTCCACCTCCACTGAATTTGTTTCTATTGTGCTCAACTCTTTACTAATTATGGAAATTTATTTTTGATTTCTAGTTCGAGGGAAGAGATTTTTTTAACTATGCTAATCTGAATTCATATTGCACTAAAATATTTTTTACTTATTATAGAACTGATTCTTTCTTTTACTATGAATAGTGGTAGTTTAATTATTCTTTCCTGGTATCTAACTAGTACCTGTGCTCACCCTAGCAGCTTTAATGCATTGCTGCTTACATCTTGGGTTTTAATATTGGTATTTTCCAAGTTTTATTTTAGCCTCAGCTATTGATAGTGTTTGCCAATCTACCTTTTACATTATACATATACCTGAACCACTATCAATTTCCATTTGCTGCAAATTTATAATTTCATCATGAATTTTTGTAAGCCTTCAACACCTGTATTATTTACTTTATACATATTAAAAGGTTTACCTCCCCTACTTTTCTGAATGACCCTGTTCTCTTGTTTCTCTTCATTATCAAGTATTTTGCACACATGCTAGATGCTCTTTATAACCACAGTTAAAACATTTTCCTGCTTCCACCTACATTCTTTTACTCTGTGACCTATTTTTCCACAGCAAAAACAAAATTTTGTTTCCCATTTCCACTTTCATATTGTGCAAACTTATACATTGTTTTTCCATTTTAAAAACTTGCATATTAAAACTGTCTTCAGGTTTTGATCTAATATTAACTTGTAAGATATGCCTTTCTGTATGGCATTTTGATAAATTAAATGAGGGTCAGTTAATAGCTGTTGTCTCAGTCTCATCCAACATGCCTCAGAGTAATTGATTTAAAAGTACTTCCTCAAACCAATCCTTATATGTACAATCCTTTGCAAACTCTCTAAAGGCAGAATTATATTCTTTTATTGCTACCTTTAAACTGTTCTTTATTTTTTAACATTATCCAAGCTATGTGGCAGGATGGGTGAGGGCTAAAATACTCATTTAATTTTTTTGATTAATTCCTCATATTAATATAGTACACTATCTATGATTGGGGGGGGGGGTGTCATGAACTTATTGATTATTTCTATAACTTTTTTACTTGTGAAACCTAAAAGCACATCAACTTTTTGCTCATTATCTTGCATTTCTGTTTAGAATAAAAAAGTTTTTAATCTGGGTCACATATAGTGACCATTCTGATACATTCCCTATATAAAACTCACCAATAGATGTTTGTCCAAAAGATACCATTTTAACTTTAACTACTCTAAGCTAGTTTTTTCATTAAATGTATGAACTGTGACTGATGCAGATTTACTACTAACGACAGATTTTGAAGTATGACTGCACCAGGTTTGCTATGTTCTACCCCCACTATCCCTGAGTAAGAATAGCAAAATTATATCGGTTAATTATTCCTTGTTCAGATAAAATAAAACCCAGAATGACTCAGTAGTTTACACAATTTATTAACATATGCTTATAATAATGAACAAATAGATATTAGTTAAAATATTACAAGATATAATTACAAATAAGTTAACACATCTATTGCATAAGAATCCCTTCGCTGTTTTGAGGAATATAAGGTCCTCTACTTAATACATAGATTGTCCAACTAAGCAAAACAAAACCATGCATTTACCTTAGCATTAGTTTTCAGTTTATCATAATCCTATAAGCCATTGGGAATTTCAAACCATAATAACATCAGGGCAATCTGTTATAAACCCTAATCAACTTGATAACCTTCAGAAGCCAAGATCCTGGGATATTTAAAAAATGTTCCCCACTGAATTCTTTCATGGCTTCTAGCTGGTGAGAAAAAAAAACTACTTGACCCATAAAGATTAGAAAGTAAGCACACCAACTATTTCTCTTTCAGTCTTTTTATACCTTGTTCTTTTGTTTTCTGGAGTACTAATCTGTATGGAGTTTCATCACTTTCAGTCTTTCTAAGAATTCAACTAGTTGTCAGGCTGCCACCAATTGAATTTTTCTAGTTATCTCATTTTACTAATTATTTTTTAAAAGAATATACATACATATATAATCAGTGCTCATAATAAATTTGTTTATTTTAATGATTGCTGATTTATTTAGTTTTTATTCATTTTATCTTAAATAAATTTTTGTTTGATATTTATTTTTTGAGTACACTTCTTTACTTGAAAATAATACATATTTTAGGTTTCCCCTCCTCCATTATTTAATAATATAATAACTAATTATAATTTTAAATACATTACAATTTACTAAGTTCTCTTTGCATAATATCTCATAAACTGTTCTTAGACAGTTATTTTTTGCTTTCACTAAAACCAAACATATTTCTAAAAGATATCCTGCATGGAAGGACAACCAAACCTTTCTAGCGGATACCCTGAATGGGAGAACAAGATCTGGATCAGCTAGTAAAAATGAAAGTCACCAATCGCTTTACTTTTCTAAGTTTTACATGAAAAATTATCTCACGTAAGTCATGTTATATATCATTTTTTCAGCGTTTTATGATAAATGTGATGGGTCTATGAAAATGCCATTTTAACATTCAATTTTCAAAATTTAGAATTTGTAAAGCAATGTAAATATAAACATGTTTAAAAGTGTTAAAAAAATTTTTTTCTTATTTTTTTTTTAGGTAATGACTATTTTATCAGCTTTATTACATTCTTTCATATTTGCTCTTTCTAACAATGTCATCATTATCAACCATTATCAATCCACTGCAGGATGAAGGTCTCTCCAAGTTTAATCCATCTTTTCCGATCTTTAGCTTCTCTTCTCCACATCACCCCTGCACACTTTCTTATTTCATCCATCCAAATCACATGTGGTCTCTTTCTGGGTCTTTTACAATCTCTTGGAATCCAGTTTAAAATTTCAATTTTCCATCTATTATCATCTCTTCTAAAAATATGTCCAGCCCAACTCCACTTCAATCTTTTAATTTTTTCAATGAGGTCAGTAACACCTGTTTGTTCTCTTACCCATACATTGCATTTACGATCTCTTCTTGTTACTCCCAACATACATCTCTCCATACTTCTTTGAGTGGTCTGAAGTCTCTGAATTGCTCTTCTATTAAGTGTCCAAGTCTCAGATCCATAAGTAAGAACTGGTAAAACACATTTGTTAAAAACCTTCCTTTTCAAACACATAGGCATATTTCCTTTTAGTATCAAGTTATTTCTAGCAAAAGCACTCCAACCAAGTTTAATTCTATGCTTAATTTCCTCCATTATGTTTCCATCTGTATTAATAATCTGACCAAGGTATTTGTAATTGTTAACTTCTTCTAATTCATCATAATCAATCTTTATTTTCATATTTTGAGCAAATCGATTAAACATTACTTTAGTCTTTTTAACATTTATCTTTAGTCCTACTTTCCTACTTTCATCTGATAACTCCTGCAACATTTCCTGCAGATCTGAAGCATTATTTGCAAAAACAACTACATCATCTGCGAAATCTAAATGACTTAAATAATCACCATTTACTTTCACTCCTTTAGTTTCCCATTTTAATCCACAAAATATTTCATGCAGCACTGCCGTAAAAAGTTTTGGAGATATGGAGTCACCTTGTCTTACACCTTTCTCAATGTTGACTTTCCCAGTGTCATTATTAACAATGTATATATTTTTATATTTACTGTATTCCAACAGAAGATATGTTATAAATTATATTTGTTGTAATTTTTTTTTAAATTCAAAATAGTGACCAAGTGATAAAGAATTAATTTTAAAATCAGAATTAATAAAATATTAATTAGACCTTTTTAAATGTTTAATTTATAATTTTTTTTTATTATTCAAATTTAACAAGCTTGCATACAAATGTTATATAATGAGCTTTCAAATAGCTCTTAACAAGTTTTTCAGAATATTCCCAACCTCGGACTGCTTTCTTCTACTGGCTTTCTCAGTGAAGTGCTAGGATATTCAAGCATTAGATTTAAAATACCAAGCCAAGTCCAGCACTTTATCAAATAGATAACTATTAAGTAGAAAATCTGAATTTTTCAGACATCCATATGTCTTTCTATCCAGCTTTGGCAATTTTATATTGCTAAAGCTATTAATATATGGTGTATCTGAACTTGTCTCAATCCCATATGGATATTTAAGTTAGACAGCTGGATTGGAAGATATAGGGATGTCTGAAAAATTCAGATTTCCTACTTAATGGTCATCCATTAGCTCCCACTGATACCATTACAATATAGAATAGTATATTTTTTAAAATATAAAAAGTGTATATTGTAATGTAAATTGTGACAAGTAGTGATAAATAAAACTGACAAGGGAATCAAAATTGTAGTTTAGTTCATTTACAGTTTTAATCAATCATCTGCTATTCTATTGTAGTAAATATGTAATTTTCTCCTCCTGCTCTCTCCAAAAAAAATATTTGGTTTCTAGTCAAAAGTTTTCAAAAAATTTTAAAGAATTAATTTATTAATAGTGAAAAGTTATTATATATTCGTAAGAAATTTGAAATACAAGAATACATTATTTGTGAACATATTAAATAATAATAATTTCAAATAATAAACATTAACAAATTTCTATGAAAAAATTTTCTCCATATCAAACGTATATGATGCTTATTTGCATTTAAAGACCAATAATCAAACAATAAATATTATTAGTAATAACAGCCATTTGCAAAAGAATTTGGTCATTCCAATGTAAAAAAGGTGAAAGCTTGTTAGAGCTATCGGTATGCTCCCTATATTCACATATCTGTACTACAAGCTTAAAAAGCAAAGTCACATAATATATGACTTGCTTTACTGATTATTAGATAAAAAGACAAACCAGAAACAAAATTAATAATGATGATAATATTGTACTATAAATGATTATTGAATATACTCAAGACCATTGCATAGGGTCTTTGTGTACAATGAATTCCAGAGTCCCCAGTTCTATAAATAAAATTTAAAATTAAAACAAAATTAATTCAATAAAATTGTATTTAACAATACATTTATATTGTTTATTTATCTATATACTCTCCTAGGTTTCTTGGCCACAATTTTTTTTAATTAAATTGGAAATGTTTATGATATCTAGAATATGATTTTCAATATTTATAACTGATGTTTCATTCGTGGTATAATTTTTAATTTTCAGAAACGTCTTTTCCCAGAATCTACTAAATATAAAATTAAATAAGTGCTCAGTACAACAGCTATGTCATGAAAAGGTTCAATTTATCTTGGATATATATATATATAATTTAAAACATTATTAGGTAGGGAGACATTAATGTTTATAAAACATAAGATTTTAAGGTCCTGAAATAGGATTATATTTTCAATGTTTGAATTAGCAAAAAAAAATTATTGTCACATAGTTTTAAATCAATATCTTTGCAATGTATTAATAAATCTTCATGCTTCCATTCTTTTAATTTGTTAATATCATGATTGACTTTGAAGATTGTGTTGCTTTAATGGTACTAATCTCTCCATAATTGATGATATAGCATTATCTAAAATTTGAAAAAATTGATTTTTAAGATGTTATTTATCTCCATTTATAGATTTGTTTAAATGTTTTACATTTAAACATGATTGTGTTTGTCTCTCTTTTATTTTTCTGCAAAAATAGGATTGGTGTAAAATTGGTTTACTACATCCATTGCAAACTTAATACTATTATCAAAATTCAGATTGGTTCAGAGATTCTTCAGATTAATTGTAATAAATATGAAATTTTCTGTAAGTGTTTGTATCTCAAATATCAGATTCTGCAACATTTAGCTTGCAATGTTTAGCACATCAAATATATCATACCAAATATAAATAGAGAACACAAATCTAAAGGGAAAAAATTTTTTTAATTATCAGCCTGGAGTCTAGAATTGATATCTTTCATATCATCTGCAATTTCTGTAAGAACCTGATACACTATAATGTTATTTTTAAGTAGTGTAATGAAAAATGTCTTTTTGTTCTTTAAAGATTTTATTTTATTAAGATGCAGTCAGAAAATTACATTAACCTGAACTAATCCTAACTATTATAGTTGCTTTTTTTCTTTCCAGTGGAAGAATTTATATATATAGGTGTATTTTATCAAACAGCCCTTCCCGTACGAAGTTTTTCCATGTTCTGAGTCATTCCCCCCCTTTTGATGAAGTTTTCCCTGTTGGTGGGTCATTCAAAAGGATAGAGAAAAAACTTACCATAAAAATATCAGATATATATATCAGTAATTTTCGATAATCCTATCCTTCCAGTTTTAACTTTCTTTCTTTATAGATTTTTACATTTATGGTCAACAACTTTTTTGTCTGTTACCAAGTGCCAAATTCTGCTCATTAGCAAGAATTATAGGGTCTACTAATAATTTGTCTGATGCAGCAATCTTAAACTTATACCTGTCTCAAAACTAACTTGTGCTTAGGGTGTGGTAGCACAACATGCCAGAGAAGATGCAGAGAGTAAACTAACTTTCCAAATGAACACTTTTTCCTTTCTTTTTTTCTAAATTCCTGTCTACTTTAATTCCCACTATAGCTTGAAATAAGATGTTCAAAATCCCCATGCACCTTTCTATCCAACCTGTTCTGTCCACAAGTAATTGCATAACACATGTTAAAATGAATTAAATGATTTAACTAGTAATCTACTAGCATTTATTATAAGAAAAAAACAGAATAGCATAAATCATGTATACACTAAAATATTATTTTTATAAATTACAATTAGAGAGAGAAAGCAAAACAAAAAAATACATACATAAAGAGTTATATTATCACACAGCTTGATTTGAGTGGATTTATGAGTTAGAGATTATGCAAAATGTATATTTACCTGTATTTATTAATCAGTGGAACCTACCTAGGTGCTCTTTTAGTATGCGATCTCTGCCATTTTGAATTTCAAAAATAACCCAAAACATCGTCTGACACATCTAAGTGATAAAAGGGTACACGAAAATGGAAAAAAATTAGAATTCTGGTCATGTGACCATAATATCAATAAAAAGCAACACATGTAAATCTGAAAATTTGACAAAACAGATAAGAGATTGCATAATTTAAAAAAGCCAAATAGATCACATAATAAAAAAGAAAGCCAAATAGATTGCATAATAAAAAATAAAAAAAATAGATCGCATAATAAAAAAGTAAGCCAAATAGATGACAATAGTAAAAAAAAATCCAAAACGTAAAAAAATTAGAAATCTGGTCAAGCAAAACCTTACAAAATAGATATGAGATCACATAATAATAAAAAAGAGCCAAATAGATCGCATAATAAAAAAGAAAGCCAAGTAGATTACATAGTAAAAAAAACCAAAATGTAAAAAGCTTAGAAATCTGGTCAAGCAAAACCTTACAAAATAGATATGAGATTGCATAATAATAATAATAAAAAAGGTCATAATGTGAAAAATTTAGAACTCTGGTTATGTAACTATAATATCAATTAAAATAAACACATAGATCTGAGATTACAAAAACTTTTAAAAATATAAAAAGCTAACATGCATTAATAAACACAGATTACAAAAAAAACATGTATTTTTAACATATAAAAAGCATCACATATTACTGACATATAAAAAGCATAGATATTTAAAATATATAAAAAGCTAACATGCATTATTAAATCATGCAGATTACAAAATTAATACTTAAATTTATAACTTATAAGCTTCATTTTTGTAAGCATATAAAAAGATTGATCGAAGGTATATATATAAAAGTCAAACTAAAACTTATTTATTTTATAATTAATTGTATTTTATCTTAACAGAACCCTGATATTGTATGTTCCCTTTGTTTGCAAAATACAACCCGGTCATGTACCTCTAATATCAATTAAATACTTTATCCATTCATAGGACAGCCCCCCCCCCCCGCAAGTGCAAGTATATCAACAAGGTTTTTTTTAGATTATCATTGGCTAAAAAGTACATTTTAAATTATAAATCAAATAATTTATATACAGCCTAGTTTACAAAAATAATATTAATTTTAACTAATTTATTAAATATTATTTAGTTTTCACAATTCATAAGTTATTAAAAGTTATAGATGAATTGCGTATTAGCTTTTACAAATATTAATACAGTTACTTCTTAATTCTGTATATATATATATATATATATCTAAAGTTACAGTATTACCGCACTTTATAAGTTTATTTACATAAAATATTTTTACGGCATTAATTATTGGGTAGTAGTGAAGTAACTGTACAAATTATCTATTATTAATACTTTATTAATCTATTTTCTAACTCATGTGTTAGATATTATATAGAAAGAGAAAGCAATATTACAAATAGAATAAGCAATCTAAACAATATGCAGTGACCCAATATGCTTTGATATGATGGCGGAGAGGGCGGTAAGAAGAGAAACTTTTAAATCTTGTCTCAGAGTGCACTCATTACCTGCTAATCCCAGGATTAGTATTGGCAAAACTTACATCCATTTTTTCTTCTTGGGCATTCCAATTATTGAGTCCATCTCCTGACAACGTGTTTTTTTTAATTTCTTTTACACAATGTCCAGGAGTGGCAGATGTAATGCACTAGATCCAGTTGTTCTGGTTTCTGATTGCAAGTGGTGTACTTAGAGCAATGGATATTATAATGGGTTTTTATGGCATAGATGGAAAAGAAGGCTGGAGCCCAAACATAGACCCCAGCATCATTATAACTTTACCCCATGCAATCCATGAAGTTTTCTTTTAGAGTTTTATTTTTAGTTTTACAAACTGCTTTATCCAGCAATGAAGACAGTGATGATAATTTATTCCACATCTTTTCTTTTACTTTTGCCGTAGATTCATTAATTTTCTTTTTATTATATTATATAGTCCTAAATTCTTTTCTTCCTCCTTTGTTTTTGCTGTCTTCATATACAATATTGAATTTCAAAAATCTTTCACTTTTCAGCAAAAAAACTTTTATTATTGATTACAGTTTTGACTGTACCATGCAGTCTTCATCAGATCTGATGAAGACTGCATGGTACAGTCGAAACTGTAATCAATAATAAAAGTTTTTTTTGCTGAAAAGTGAAAGTGTTAAGATTTTTGAAATTCAATAATTTTCTTTTTGTATGTTCATCAATAGACAGATTTCTCCTCAGCCGACTAATTAATAATCTAAAAAAAAAAACTTTCTTTTTTTTTGTATCTCTGGCATTTCTTCTTTGTTCCAAAAATATATTTTGAAAAGAAAGCCCAACTAAAGAAAAGCCATTTCGCAGTATTGATTTTTATGTATCTTATTTTTTTTAACTTTTAGATACACTTGTTTGTTTAATTTAAAAGTAGACAAAAAAGTCAACAAATTTAATTTATAATCAGCATTCCAAGTTCCTTTGCTTCCTTTTTTTTCTTCTTTCTTTAATTAAAATTATTTTGACAAAGTCTGAATATTTAAAGTAAATCAATTCATTAAATAGAACGAGATAGCAAAAATTAGTTCCATCTATTTCTAGAGCAATAAGAAAAACATTTGGCTAATTAATTCCTGGGATCTTAACAGCAAAAAAAAAAAAAATTATATGCTTTAAATTTTCTCTTAATTTTACTTTTTAAAAAAACAACAACAACAACACATACATGTACATGTATACCAAATATAAATATTAACCTGTAATCACTGTCATTTTTTCTTGCCCCAGTAAATACATATGTGCTTATCTGTGCAACTTCTCCAATAAATAAATAAAAAATAAGGTAGTCATGTATTTACCTTGCTATGACATCATTACCCTGAAAGCATATGACTCTAACCATCTGATCCTAGAGATTTGTGGACAAAGGTAATTGCTAAAATTTGTCTGCATATCATGTGGTGATGTTATGTCAAAGACAGCAAGATTAGAATCGGATATCCACAGAGTAATGACATAATAGCAAGGTAAAATGGGGGTAAGGCATGTGATACCGGATAATAACATCATAGCAAGGTAAAAATGGAGAAAAGTGCACATGGTACAGGATAATGATGGCGTCATCCATCCTGAAAAAAAATAAATACGACACAAAATAGGAGTCCCCAAATAATAATAGAAAACGAAGGTTAAAAGTACTATATACATCATGAATAATTAACTAAAATTGGATGCAAAATAGGAAAATGTAAGATAAATATCACTATAAAATTAATAAGTAAAAACTGAGAGTCCACAAATAATAAATCTGTCATGTTAAAAGTACTATATAAAGTTATCATAAAGTGTAAACTGCGAGTCTACAAATAATAATTCTGTCATCTTAAAAAAACCTATCTCAAAGTGAAAACTGCGAGTCTACAAAATAATAAATCTGTTGCCTTAAAAGTACTATATAAAGTTAATAAACAGGACGCTGAAGGTACTAAATGTCTTAAAATGAAATTTTGGTAGAATGATTCATTTTTTAAAATAAAAACCTCTCAATGGCATCTTTTTTCTTATTAATATAATTGCGAGTCTACAATAATTTTGTCACCTTAAAAAAACTTATCGTAAAATGTAAGTCCAGGAGTAATAATAGTGTGACTCTACAAATAATAAATCTGTGGTTTTAAAAGTCCTATATAAAGTTCATAAACAGGACATTGAATATAACTGCGAGTATTCAAATAATAATTTTGTCATCTTAAAAAAACCTATCATAAAGTGAAAACTGCGAGTCTACAAATCATAATTCAGTCATCTTAAAAGTACTATATAAAATTATGAATTTGTTTTTTTAGTGGAAATAACTGATTTACAACTACTGTAATTTACAAGGAAAATAAAAAATGAATATCACTACAAAATGCATACTTACCCAAATAACAATTACTGTGGTGGACTGAACTGGCTTATATGTTGTAAAATTGTACCAAAATGATCATCTTTGTATGTATGCCTCCACATAAACTTTGTCAAATAGAAATCTAAGTGTTGATGTGCTGTTCCTCTGTGCTTTTTATTTCTCCATTTCACTAAACCCCACAACCTTTTAATATTTTGTGTGTGAACACTGTTTGTAGGGTCTACAAAATTATATGTATCATTCATTTGATGGTGCTCATATCCAGCCTGCTCCAATTCTTTACCCTTATATCCTTTCCAGCAGTCGCTATAAATAATAGTGCCTTGGTGCACATTCTCTAAAATGGCTTGCATGAGATTGGATGCACTTTATCTGCAACAGCTATTATAAAGCATCATCTGTCTCTCTGCAGGTATCACCAAATACCCATTGCTGTGGAAGTACTCTGCCGGCATTGTTTTTATGCTTGGAGAATAGAGTTTCATCTATTTCCACAATTGTGTTAGGGCCTCCGATTTTCCGCCTTTTGTTACCTAATAGCTTCCACATACACACTTCATGGAGATAGTTGTTCCAGTCAATCACAGTCTTGTCTGCCATTTATAACTGATCTGTACAAAATAGGATAGACATTAATTCTCTGGACCAACAATATATAAAACGGAGAGCCATTAAAGAAAGATATTCTGGAGCCTTCAAACCATGTGCCTTTTTTTATAGGAGTTTTTTTAAAACAATCTTTCAAATTGCACCACCACTGTTTTTTTGTACCATGGATATGCTTCATCTCATGGCCATTTTCACATAATTTTACATGGTGTAAAATTCCATGTTGTTGAAAGAAAGTTATTGCCTCTTCTTCACATTTTGGGAGATCCCACAACTTCAGATCTTTTGTTTCAACAATAGCCATTTCTAAATTGATGTCTAAAAATGGAAAATCCGGAAAATTAATAAAATATAAACAGCATTCCAACCAAGTTTAATTCTAGGGTTAATTTCATCCATTGTTTCCATTTGTATTAATTATATGACCAAGATATTTGTAGCTGTTAAACTCTTCTAACTCATACATAATCAATCTTTATTTTTATATTTTGAAAAAATCCATTGAACATTACTTTAGTTTTTTAATATTTGTCTTTAGTCCTACTTTCATCTGATAACTCCTGCAACATTTCCTGTAGCTTTAAAAAATTATTTTCCAAAACTACATCATCTGCAAAATCTAAATGACTTAAATAATCTCCATTTACTTTCACTCTTTTAGATTTCCATTTTAATCCACAAAATAATTCTTGCAGCACTGCTGTAAAAAGTTTTGGAGATAAGGAGTCACCCTGTCTTACACTTTTCTCAATGTTGATTTTCCTAGTATCATTATGTAATCTAATGGTTGTTGTTGCATTTTTATAAATATTCTTTAAAATATTACAATATCCTAGATCTATACCTTGATGATCCAATGCTTTAATCACTGAAAAAAATGTTTATAGAATCAAATGCCTTTTCATAATCTACAAATCCTACAAATCCAAAGCTCTTTCTATAACTTCTCTCAATATGTAGATATGATCTTCTGTACTAAAACCACTTTTAAATCCAGCTTGTTGAATCCAATGTTGGTGGAAATCCAATGTTCTCTGTAGTGAGTTGTAATTTTCTTGGAAGGCTTATAGGTCTGTAATTTCTAATATCTTCTTTATCACCTTTTCTAAATATTAATATTAATACTGCATTCTTCCAATCATCTGTTACATCTTTATCATTTAGACATTTGGTATATTGTAAAGCAAAGAAATAGGGTAATGGCATAGCATATACCATTCCATCATCAATAAAATGAATAAATACAAATGAAAGATAAAGGAATCAGCATAGAATAACATAAGTAATTACAACAATTGTAAGTTATATTATGAGCATTAAACAAAAATAATCAACTGTCATTCTGTGTGACAGAATCAAAGATAAATTCAATATCATGATGTAGACTATTTATTTACCCAATGCCAAAGTTGGAGCATAATATAAAAACCATAAGCACCAACATTCCCAGATTGAAATGCTAAGCAATGCTGGAATTCTAATATATGATAATCCTCCTCATAGTCCTGATGATATAGCACCATGAGTGTACAGGTGAACAGTAAAATATTTTCTAATTTGTAAATGAAATGCAGTGAATAGAATTTAAAGGTAATATTGATCTTTGCACTATCCAAAGAACCATCTGGACTTCCAAACATATATATATTGTAATGGGCTGGTGGATTTCTCAGGAGATAAGAGGGGTGCATCTTACTATAATTGGACTTTAGGTCTTCAGATAGGATGCAAATGCTTGTGATAAAATATATAACCTATGATTGTATCTACTTCCAATAGACTAGCTCTACATGTTAACCCAGACACAATTTGAGTAAGTTCATCCAATTCTCACCCCTTTCTGACCTCGTTATACCACAGTATTCAAACTCAGGATGTAATTGCTTTGGCTCTCTTATCAGGGAAGAAGATCACATTAATAGCATCTGTTGCACCTCTATATAAGTGATAATTGATTACCGAAATTTTATAAGCATGTCCAAATACCATAAGATATAAGATGAAATGTGTACGTTTAGTATATGAATATCTATTAATGGTTATAATAATTGATATGATTATATCTATTTATTTCCTGTAACATAATAGGATAATATTGATAGGTATTCAAATAATTAAGATAATATTGCTTCTGATGGATAATGATGAGCTAGAAACCAGATTAAAATAACAACAATACTAATTCATTCTGAAATATGTTATTTGTTATGTCAAGGATGAGCTTCTACAACATTGATATTTTATAATGATATTTCTAAATAAAGTCCTTATCTCTCAACCCATGACCAATTATTTACAAAGACAAATATATAACATCGATATATATATAGTCATGATTCTAACTGGCTAATTTAAACTATATACAAACACATTAAAAATATCCCTGTTGTCCCATTATTTCGATGTTTGTAAATCTTCTTGGGAATTCCCCCTCTATTTACAAATATCCTTAATATTAAGAAGAAAAGACAATAAATTTATGCAAGGTTGTTAAATCGTTTATACAAAAGCAATATATAAATAAGATTAATTGATAACTAACATAAACTCTGTCATAATCTAATGTACTGAGTAATGTGAGTAATACAAATAAAGATAAAAAAATATTTAGTTAAATCTAATACTTTTCCCCTTTTTGCTCTCATAATGAACTTTCCCAAAATGTTGACACATTTGCTTCCAAGTGTGGGAATGAAAATATACAGAAAAATTTACAATATACAAAAATTAATAAAAATAAAAATCACAATTTTTATCCCATTATACTAATTAAAGTTTGGTGAGTCTGTGGGAGAGTATTTATTTGCAAGGGTTTTTTTTTTTTTGGATGAAGATAAAATACTGCTCCCTCAAAGAGTGGCAATCTCTTGTTTGGATCAAAAGACAGTGATCTTCTCCGGTTGCTTTCTCTTGAATTTTATTCAAGACAAAGGATGTTCTTCAGATTTCTTATAAACAGGCAGGTGAAATCTTTATGCTTTTATGGCTTTATTGACGGAGTGATATTCCCTATGATATAAACTTTTTAGAAGCACTCATTGTATAATAATAATACTGTATATTGGTTTATTTACTTTTAAACAAGTATTTAATGGTGATGTTTCTATATAATAACACAGTTATTTATTTTATCTTACTTCTTTTATGTGAATCCAACTAAAGTTTCTTAACCACCAAATAATAGAATCTTTTTTTTTTTATTATTTCTTCCAATTTATTTGGTTACTTTAAAAGTTTGGTTTTTGATAATTCTGAATATTATTTTAAAAAGATTAAAATTCAGATATGAATGTCCATCTTTGTGTTCGAATTTTTTATGCAGAAGAAAATTAGCTGTTGTTTTACAAATGCATTATCTTCGAAGGCAGAAAACAATATATCAATTAATGCTATTTGTATCACATGTAGTTTTATATATATATATAACCTTGCCATTTCCCATTGTTAAGCAGACATAATATATATATACTTGGGATTAAAACAATCATTTTGTTAAAATTTTAAATTTCATTTCCACAGTTGGTTGCTATGTGACTAAATGCTAATATTGATAAATTTCTTGTCAATTTATTGGTTAGGCAAATATTTTTATATGGCTTCAATTGGCAGAGTGCCCTAAACATTGGATGGTGTGTCAGGGTTGTAACACTCCTCTGCTTATAGGGTTAAAATTCTGACTTATGGGTAGTTTTAACACATACATATAAGTAAGTGCTTGTTTAATGTTGGATTGTGTTGGGTTTCAATTTGAGGGTTTTGAAAGTTTACTCCAATGTTGCTAATATTTTTTTCAGCTAGTTTCTTGCATTACTTTACTTTTTTATGGCTAGGTCATATCATTTAAGGTGTGATGTGGACTTAGGGCTTTTGATCATTATGTGAATGAACAATTAACCAGTGATGTATCTCTGTTTAGATGACACATAAGTTTATTTGTTAACCTTCATCCTGCTCCTTTTTTGAGTCTTACTAAATTTTTTGGTCTAACTAAATATTAGAGCATCCATTACTCTGCATGGATTGACTCTTCAATTTCAATTAATGTCAGAGTAAACCAATGCTTTTAAAGCATTAACTTCAAAAAAAAAAATTAATATTCCTAGTTATGCACATTTTTTTTGCAAAAATCACTTAGATATATATATTTTTTGATATTGACTTCATTCCTTAATATTCTCTAATTGTCATTCCTAGTTGTTATTCTAGCTGGGTTGTACAGTGTATAAGGCAACTGTATGCTTACATGGAGAGTCCATGATATAGTTTTAAGATGCAGGCATTATATGTTCTTATACCTCTCCTCCATTATCAACCTAATATGCATTGCTACCAGATTGCTTTACAATTTGTAAATGGTCTTTCATATTGGTTGAAAAACTTATACATGTTATCTTGGGGTTTGCTTACATGTGGGGTCTTTATCAAGACTTTGTCTCTTACTTTAAAATTGTAATACACCTTTTCTTTTTTATCTTTGTTTCTTTGGCTGGCCATTTTCTTGAGCCTTTCCTATGCTTGTAAACATTCCCTTTCTACATTTATTTGTGCAGGATAAACTGGAGTGGATATGTGGTGAATAGTATAGATGTGAGTTGGTGTAGGTGTAGTCTAATGGATGCAAATCCTGTTGATTCATTTTTGCTCCAGTTAATGTAATCAACTACATGCTTTGTTTATTTTACCCACCTTTTGTGCTGATTTCCCAAATAGGTTCTTAACAAATATCTGAGTTCCTGCATTATGCATTCACAAGAGTTTGACTTGGTTCCTAATGGATGCAATCACATGTTTCATCTGCAATTTTTCCACCCATTTTTACATTCCTTTGACAGAAAAGAGATGCCATGATCTGTTAAAATGGTCCTTCTAACTTTCCATGTTTGCAGAAATAATACTCAATACAGTTTTACAAAAACAATTATATGAAATATACACGTACTTTTACAAATTGTACAGGACACAAACTAACTTTTGATGCTTACTTAATTCAATCAATTTTTAAAAAAAAAAATATAAGTTGCTTAAAAAAAAAAAGCCAACATAAATATATTTTTATAAAAGTAAAAAAGAAAAAATATTCTATGAAATATACACTTATGCAGACAATTATTGCATACAAAATGGTGATTGTCAGTAGTACCTGCCCTCCCACCGTCCTTCCTCCTAAATATTTGTGAAACAAGTGATTGCCCAGTATATGCTCTAAATGGAATTCTGCCAGGCAATTTAATGTTTGGAATAAACAAATAACAAAGTCAATGTCTTCATTCAATTATAATTAAATAATAAACTTAATTCAAAGATTCTAAAACGCAGAAGTCAGTCAATAACCAAGTTGAAATTGGAAAAAAAACCACAGAAGTAAATAATGCAGTTGAAATTAAAAATGTTAAACCAAATTCAAAATAATAGCAAATGCTAAGTTTAAAATGTACAAACAAACTTTTGAATCAGGAAAAAAATACCAAAATGTCCAAAAAAGCACCTATATAATACTTTCGGTTGACACATTTCAAAGCATGTTTGTGCACGTTTAAAAACACGTTTTTTGACAAGGAAAAAAACTCAAATACCAAGGGTTTATTTAATGTTCACAACATTATGCCTTTATCGCGTATGTAAAAAGTCGTCCTATCTTTCCTGGGTTGCAGGAATAATACCCAAGTAACTTAAAAACTAATCATTTGACCCTGAAAATGATAGAAAATTATCAAAAATGAATATATTACAAATAATCATTACAATTTTTTTTGAGGAATATTTAACTAATCGTTTCACCCTGAAACAAAGAAATGATCTTTTCTAATTTTCAGTCCAAAAATGAGACGCATTTATTGTTCAAGAACAGCAGTAATAATTTACTACGATAAGAAATGCAATAATAAGTAATAATAATTTTATTACTGTTGTGTTTGGTCTGGATTACAGACCCAACTAACAGTAAATAATATAAAATAATACTGACACAAGTATTATAATTTAATATATTTATTATGTACAAATATATACAAACAATATACAGTATACAAATGCATATTTATAAGTTGAATCTTGGAGTTTAACGTGAACTCTGCCTGCCGCTTCCAGCCACACCTTATGGCTTGCCTCATGGGTAAGGTCTATGACTCTTCCAGCTATGTAGTTAGCTTGCCTCGAGCCGAGGGTGATCTTAGCAGCGTCCGGTCTCTGTGGGACTTGCCTAGCTGCATAGATCTAAATAGCGTAGTGCTATCAATGGGAGACATGTTCTTCCCTTATTCTCACAACAGGCTGACTATTTATACCCAGATTCCTGACCTTATTGAAAACCTTCGGATTCAGCAAGCATCATTTCTCATTGGCCTGTAATAATCATTGGCTATGCTTTTATCTATACATCAGCCTATTGGCCTGAGGCAAATAATGTTTAATCCAATCAGATAAGGCGGCATCTGCAATAGTCCACTTCTGAGAGAAGGGAGGACTATAACATCCCTCCCCCTGACTAAAAGTTACCCTAGAGAACATAGTCATGCAGGTGTACTGGAGGACGACGGAAGCGTTTTGGTGCTGGTTCTGGTTTGCTGTTGTCTTCAGTTTGTTGGTCCTCCTTGCTTGTACTGCATGTCTCTGGAGCTTCATTTCTTGTGGCTGCATCAGTATAATCCAGTCTCAATTGATCTCGATGGTGATGATGTTGACATCCATCTGCTGTTTTCACTAAAATGGTGTGAAGTCCTTTTTGTTGGATGATGACTACTGGGATCCATTTAACAGATCCGCTATACATTCTGCATAGAACATTAGTCCCTATTTGTAATTTGGTAGTTTTGTCCTTTTCTGGTTTTTCATATGGCTCAGGTATCAGAGCGGACAGGTTTTTCATTTGGCTCAGGTATCAGAGCCGACAAGTTGGTTCGCAAAGTTCTATTACACAGTAGTTCATCTGGAGTTTTTCCGGTTACAGTACTCGGTGTAGAGTGCTGAGATAATAACATTCTGGCAATATGGGTGTTCCAGCTTCCTGTGTCGATCTTTGTGAACAATTTTTTGGTCTCTTGCACCAATCTCTCAGCCTGGCCATTGCTTTCAGGGTGAAATGGTGGGCTGAAGACTAGCTCAATGCCATTATTGTCACAAAAGTTTTTAAAGGCTACTGCAGTGAATGCTGTCCCATTATCTGAGACTATCATTTTAGGAAGGCCATGTGTAGCAAATAGCCTTCTAAGAGCTTCTATTGTTGCAGTGGTCTAGAGTGATGGAACTTCCACTACCTCCAGCCACTTAGAACATGAATCAACTACTATTAACAGTAGTTTGCCTTTCCATGGGCCAGCATGATCCACATGGAATCTTGTCCAGGGGCCTTTGGGTTTAGGCCAGTGAACTGTTTTATCTTTTGCTGGCATGTTTTATTTTGCAATGCCAGCAGTGGTGGACTTTAGACAATCTCTGTGTCCAAAGTTGGCTACCATACATATGCCCTTGTGAGCATCTTCATCCGGACAATCCCTGGATGCCCATTATGCAACAGGTCAAGCACTTGGGATCATCCAGCTAGGGGGATCACTACTCTGAATCCCCAGATAATACATCTCTTTTCAATTGAGAGCTCCAGCCTTCGGGTCCAGTAGGCTGGATGCAACTCCTCTGGTTTTTTTTGGCCACCCCTGCTGGATCCATTTTTTTATTCTTTGGAACCCAGGGTCATTTGTGGTCCACTTAGCCACTAATTTACTGTTCAGTGGTGTGTTTGTCCCCAAATCAATCATGTTAACTGACTGATCAGTAGTTATCAGCCTGTCTGCAACTTCTGCAGGCAAATGACTTAATGCATCAACATGAGGAATCTGTTTTCCCTCAATGTAGTGTAGCAAAAATCATATCCTGATAAGAAGTTGAACCACCTCAGCATACATGGTGAGGCATGCTGAGGGATTCCTTTTTCAGCTGCAAAGATACCTAATAGGGGTCTATGATCTGTTTGCAGTATGAATGATCTACCATAAAGGTAGTCATGAAAATTTTTAATGCCATTGATTAAGGCCAGAGCCTCTCTACCAATCTGGGCATAATTTTTTTCTGTCTTTGAGAGACACTTTGATGTAAAAGCAATAGGTAAGAGTGACCCATCACCATTCATATGGGACAACACTGCACCTGTTTCTACTGGTGATGCATCACATTTCAGTACCAGCACTCTTTCAGAGTCAAAGTGTGCCAGCACCACTTTCTCAGATTTAAGAGTTTTCATTTTTTCAAAGGCATTATCATGATTGCTGTCCCCCTTCCAGACTGTTTTTTTGTCTAGTAGCCTGTACAATGGTTCAGCTGCCTCTTTTGTGGCATAAAAACCTCTCATAGTAATTTACAAGTCCTAAAAAGGACTGTAATTCTTTCTTGTTACTTGGTCTTTTGGCTTTTTTAATTGCCATAACTTACTTTTGGGTAGGATGAATGCCACTTGCATCTATCCTAAATCCCAGAAACCCCAGTTCTTTGGCTTCGAATATGCACTTTTCTAAGTTTATTCTTATGCCTGCTGCTTTGAACTTGTCAAGGAGTTTTTGTGTGGAACTCCAGAGTTGCTCTAGAGTCCGAGCCACCAGTAAGAAATCATCAAAGTGTGGTAGGGCCTTTGATATTCCTGAAGCCAGTTGATCCATGACTTTCTGGAATATTGCTGGGGTGACTGATATACCAAAAGGTAACTGGTTCATTTTCAATAAGTCTTTATTAGTTATTATTGACAATGCTCTTGCTGCCTGATCATCGACCGGTAGCTGCAAATATGTATGTTTCCAATCAATTTTAGTAAAAACCCTTCCACCTGATAGTGTGGATAGGATTTGCTTAACTGATGGTAGTGGATAATTATTCGATGCTAGTGCTTTGTTAATTGTGCATCGATAATCTCCACATATCTGCACATCACCATTTTCTTTGTTGATTGGGACTATTGGGGTGGCCCATTCTGAGTATGATATAGGCTCTATTATCCCTTCTGCCTCCCACATTTCAAGCTCTAATTCAACTTTAGCTCTCAAGGCCAGTGGCAGTGATCTGCACTGACAACTGATCGGTTTTATCTCTTTATTCAATGATAACTGAATTGGTGGTCCTAGATACAGACCTAGATCTTTTTTGACCACTTCAAGGTAATCAGCCTTTAATTTAGCTAATGTTGTGATCTGGTTCACCTTTGACACTACAAAGCCTATGTGACTGAACCTGTCATGGCCTAACAAGTTGCAGTTATCACCTGATGCCACTAACAGTGGTAGGAGTATAGTCTTGTTAGGCATAGTTATTTTAACTCTTGTCTGACTCAAAAGTTTTATTTTTTTACCCTGATAATCTGTTATAGTCCTAGTGCTAGGATGAAGATTATATTTATTATTTTTATTAATGATAGCCCAAGTCTTTTTTGAAACAAAAGACACTGCTGCCCCTGTGTCCAGTTCCATTCTCATTGGCATATCATTAATCATAATATTCTGTATAAATCCAGACTGATTGTCCTTAATGTGATTTATACTGGCAACTTGTTTATTTTTCTTATAGTTGCCTTTGTTTTTTGGAATGGAAAGTTTTTTGGAATGGTTTTTTTCATTCTCATTTTGGCTGTTTGTCTTTTTAAGTTTAGACATGCTGCTCTAATATGACCGACATGCTTGCAAAATGAGCACATGGTATGGCGATGTGGACATTCTGTTTGCACATGGATCGGTTCATCACATCTATAACAACTCTTTACACTCATTGTTGTTGTTGAGCTAACTGAGTGCTTGTCAGACTCAGCATTCTGTTCAACTTTTTGAAGAGTATAATTTATTTTTTGTAGTGGTTTTGCCTGACACGCTATAGATTCTGCCAGCATGGCTTGAGTTACAGCCTTTTCAAAATCTATATCCGGTGTCATTAATAGTTTGTCTTAAATTATGATCGTTCATGCCACAAATGAAATGATCACGTAGTGCTTCATTTAAGAACTCTTTAAACTCGCATGTGAGTGCTAATGTTCTGATTCGTATGGCAAATTCTCTAGCTTTTTCTCCCTCCGCCTGGGCACAGAGATTGAAATAATATCTCTGCATTATTGTTAGTGGTTTGGGGGGAAAATATTCCGTGAGAATCATCAACACTTTCTCAAAATTCAAGTCGGCCAGTGTTTCTGACCCGATTTGAGATTTTAAAATATATGTTTGTGACCCAATTATAGTTATCAGTATCGCTAATTTTATTTCAGACTTTTTGATCTGATTGGTCTGCATGTAAAAAATTAGGCACTCTTTGTAGCTTGACCAGTTCTCAGGGAATCCTGGATCAAAAGCTTCCATCGAGCCAATTATACTAGCCATTTTTTATTTTATTTTTCTCTGTTATCACGTGAGAAAAAATATTTTTTTCATATATTTGCAAGTGGCGAGTAAACACTCGATATGATTGTTTGACAGATTTTTTACTCCGCTAGGGTGAGCTTCTGTCTTTTTAGCAAGGCCAATTTTGATTGGTTTATGAAGCACCAATCATATTTATGATCACTTTATGTTTCCTCCCAGAATTAAGTGATTTTGACACTGGCGATTTAGTAAATACTATCGTGTATTTTACTTATTTTGCCAGAAATAAGTGATTTCAGGAATCACTGTTTAACAAATACGTATACGTATTTTAATAAATACTTGGACCATATTTAAGTGTGATTTAGTAATCACAGCTTCATAACATACGAGTGTGTGTGCACTCGCGTATTTACGTTTTCCAAGTTTTTTCTTTTTTCAGCCGTGAGGAAAAAAAAATCTTTTGTCCAACTGCACCAAATCTGTTGTGTTTGGTCTGGATTACAGACCCAACTAACAGTAAATAATATAAAATAATACTGACAGAAAAATTATAATTTAATATATTTATTATGTACAAATATATACAAACAATATACAGTATACAAATGCATATTTATAAGTTGAATCTTGGAGTTTAACGTGAACTCTGGGTTTTGCCTGCCACTTCCAGCCACACCTTATGGCTTGCCTCATGGGTAAGGTCTATGACTCTTTCAGCTATGTAGTTAGCTTGCCTCAAAACAAGGATGATCTTAGCAGCATCCAGTCTCTGTGGGACTTGCCTAGCTGCATAGATCTAAATAGCGTAGTGCTATCAATGGGAGAATGCAAACGTCTTTAGGTTAGACACGTTCTTTCCTGATTCTCACAAAAGGCTGACTATTTATACCCAGATCCCTGACCTTATTGAAAACCTTCAGATTCAGCAAGCATCATTGCTCATCGGCCTGTAATAATCATTGGCTATGCTTTTATCTATACATCAGCCTATTGGCCTGAAGCAGACAATGCTTAATCCGATCAGATAAGTTGGCATCTGGAATAGACCACTTTTGAGATGAGGACTATAACAATTACAGTAACATATTATTAAAAATAAATATTATAATCGCAAGATTAGTTAATACCAAAGAAGAAGACATCACCATGTTGGCCATTGTGAAATAATAACTATTAATAAACTACGATAAAAAGTTTAGCAAAAACGAATATTATAAATAATCATTATAATTTTTAGAACGATATTTAACTAATCATTTCACCCTGAAACAAAGAAATGAACTAATCATTATAATTTTTTAATGGTATTTAACTAATTATTTACATTTTTATATTTTACACTTTTTTTTGTTAAAAAAAAAAAAGCAAATTGTTTTCAATTATGAACTACAAATAACTGGCTTTATGAGATAGTGCGATACTAAAAGTCAATCACTTCTTCTACTTTGGAGAAATAGTAAGTCCCTTTTCTTGGTTTTTGCACAGACATTTTGGTTAATTAGTCATAAATGGTAATTAGTAATACAATTAGATAAATTAATAATAAAATTTGATAAATTTGGAATACAATTTGATAAATTAATAATAAAATTTGACAAAATTAGTAAATAAAATCAGCAATAGTTTAACGATCAAAAATATAAAATAAGCAATCAAAAAATATTCAATTCTTACAATGGCGGATTATACACTGTAAAAAAAACGTGTCTCACTTGGTCACGCAAGCAGGTAAAAGACAGATATTTACCCAGAATTCACCCAAGTATTTTAAAATCTTGAAGGTGACCACGAAAACACCTTGACCACTTCTATAAATTAGTCATGCCAATGTTTCAGTTGCCATGACATTGTTTTTGTTCTTCATCGTTTATATCTACCAATGGGTTGTGTAGTATGTCATAGCTTAGTTAATACTCAAATACCCTTTTAATTAAAAGTTTAAATCTTTATCTATATTAACTTTAGACTATAATATTTAATTTAAATATTACTCTTTGTTTCACTTTATATACATTTCAACTCTATATATTTTACTCTATTTTTAACCACTAAATAAAAACTACTCTGTATATATAACACACTTCCCTCTACTCCAAAAAACATGATATTAATTAGATAGTTTTAAATATAGTCTTTTAATTTGAATGGCCTTCAGGTTTGCCATTATGCTGGGTGTATAGTTTGTTGTTTCATTGGTTTTGAACTTGATATCGGGTCCCTTTCATTATTTCTAGTATTGCATCTTCATCTGTTAAATTCTGCTGTTTTGTTTTTGTAGTTTGCCACTCATCCAGTAATCCTTCATTTGGAATATCTGGTAACATTTTCAATTCTTCAACAACTTGCTTATGGGCATGGTTTATATGTCTCCTATACATAGTACCATTTTGTAATTAGATGACTATTACTTGATGGGATAACAATTTTGTGATTATCCCTTCTACCCATTTTTTTGTGTATCATGTCATGGACCCAAATTGTATTCCCATTTCCAAATGTATTTACTTTTTTGTCACTGTTGTTTTTGGCCAGATTAGGCAGTAATAAAGATAATATAATATGCAATTTTCTGGTCATCAACAATTCTGCAGGAGACTTTCCAGTAGCTATTGATGGCATTGAGTGTTGATACAGCATTGCATTATTTATTGTTTGTTGTAAATCATGATTGTCTGATTTCTTTAACACCTTCTTTAATATTTGAATGGCTTTTCAGTGAGGTCATTCAACTCCGGGTGCTACGGTGGTGTACATACATGATTGATGCCATTGTTTTGAAAATAGTCTTCAGTTTCTTTTGTGATGAATGCCATGCTGAATACAATGATTTCCAGTGACCCATAACAAGCAAACACTGCGTTTAAGATTTTAACAGCTTCATTAGCACTTATATCTTTAACAATTTGACACTGTCTATTATGAATAATCATCTATAATCACCAGTAATATTTTCCTGTTTATTGGCCCAGTATGGTCTATGTGGAGCCTTTGCCAGACTTCCATAGCTATTGGCCACAGATTATACTTTTTAACCCCCATATTCATTTCAATGCCGAACATTTTTTAATATTTGTTTAATATCCATTGTTATTTTTGGCCATCAGATGTAGCTGTGAGCCAACGCTTTGGCTTGCACAATTCGCAGGCAGCCTTCATGCAGTAACTGCAAAACT
This sequence comes from Epiperipatus broadwayi, assembly GCA_028023455.1. Taxonomy (NCBI): domain Eukaryota; kingdom Metazoa; phylum Onychophora; class Udeonychophora; order Euonychophora; family Peripatidae; genus Epiperipatus; species Epiperipatus broadwayi. The sequence goes on from JAQFVV010013191.1 coordinate 40,721, forward strand.
TGGTGTCAGCCTTCTATAGGTATCATGACTTGATTACCCATCAAAATACACCCTTTACAAATAGAAGAATTTATTTCAATTTGACCAAAAACTTGGGTCAACTCAATAAGGCCAGAAAATGATTATCCATTAATAATCCATTGCATCAATATTTGATAGGCTTGATCAGAATTTGTCCATATGGCTACCCTTTCACCATTTAATATCTTTGATTGTAGGACATCTATATAGTTTACTGCAGCCTTTGTAGTTATTTGTTTCTGTTTATGAGGTATTTTTGACAAAGCATTAATATGCACAATTTCTCTCCTGTTTTTATATTCTGATTTATAATCATATGCTGATATTATATTCCTGCAGTGGATCATGGATGGGCTTAAGTGCTGGACAATTGTAACCCAAAATTTCAGTAGTGGCTTGTGATCAAGTTAAAATCCCTTCTGAACGGGAACTAATGAAATTTTTTAATGCCGAACATAATTGTGAATGCTTCTTTGTCAAGTTGGCTGTAATTTTTTTTAGATTTTGAGAGAGTTCTTGATGCATAGGTGATGGGATGATCACCTTTATGCCATAGATGAGATAAAACCACCTCCATTTCCACTCTGATGCATCAGTAGTTAAGCTCACTTTTAAGCTACTTGTATCATGCACCAAAAGTTTTGACAATAATGCCTTAGTTTGCCAAAATGCTTCATATATTTTTGACCATTGCCACTTTTGATCTTTTTTTAGTAGTTTATATGATGGTTTAGACACATGAGCTTTATTTTCTAGAAAAGGCTAAAAAAAAAATTAGGTCTTAAATAAGACTGCAACTGCTTGATATTAGTAGGCGTTGTCACATTTTTTACTGCTATAACTTTCTCTTGGGATGGTTTCTTCTCCCTTGTCTGACATTAAATGGCCTAGAAATGTTAATTCTTTTTCCATCCACATGCTCTTTTGGGCATTAATTTTCCATACCGTGAAAATTCTTTTCTGTAATATTTCTTTCAAAGTTGCAGTGATGAGTATATCACCATAATAGGGTATGACCCTTTCTAAACCTTTTAACAAGCCATTTATCTTTGCTTGACAAATATTTGGAGCTGTGGAAATGCCAAAAAATAACCAGTTGCACTTAAACCGACTCATATGGTCATTAATGCTAAAGCCTCTGCTGATTTTTCCAACACCTTAATCTGGTGAAATGTGGAATTTAGATCTAACTTTGCAAAATAACAAGCATTTTGCAGCCCAACCAGTATTTCCCTTACATTTCGGATGGGGTAAGCTTTCCTGCTTAAAAATTTGTTTATAATTATATGATAATCACTGCATAATGTGATTTCTCCATTAGGCTTGGTTATTACAACCAAAGGTGTTGTCCAATCAGATGTGCTAAGGAGCATTAACACTCCTTTATCAACCAATGACTTTAGCTTATCCTTGATTTTAATTCTTTGAACAAATGGAATTTCTGTGTGGATTACAAACAACCAGTCATGCATTTTCCAATAATTCTACTTTGGCCAGCTTTGTGGCTATTAACCCTAGTTCTTCATTAAAAAGATCTGAATATTTACTATTTCTTGTTCCAGGGAGATTTTCTTTATTATATTAATTTGTATCCCAATTTCACAGAACTAATCCCTCCCTATAATGGCACAAATTTTTGCTTTTACAATATATAAAAGTAGATTCCCTTTTTTATTGTTGTATTTAACTGGCATGTTAACCTGGCTTAAAATTTCGAATGCATGGCTGTTTATGTCTCATTCTAATATTTGTTTTCTCTGAAACAATCTCCACATTAGCTGATGACAAAAATTTCCAATCCATAAGTGACATTATGGAAATTGCAGATCCACTATCTATTTTCATTTCATTTTTCTTCCCACAAATAATTAGTTTAATCATAAATTGGCATATACTTTTTATATGCAGATTTTTGATCATATAGGTTGCTATCAGCTTGCCTCCCCTATTGCAAGGCATTGGTACCATATTGTTTATTTTTCAATTTTCTTTTTCTTTACACACCTGTGCCAAATGCCATTTTTTACCACATTTGAAACATGATTCTTTATTCCATTTACACTCTTTTGAAATGTGACCTGTTTTTCCACAACAAAACAGGTTGTTTTAGCATTATTACTACTATTTGCTTTTCTCTGGCTATAGTTCACTATTGTTGTAAATGCTCCCATTTTTGAGTTCCCATCTGATTTTGATCTAAAAGCCTGAGCTTGCTCCAATATTAGCTTATAAGCCGTACCATTTTAATGGCCATTTCACATATGAGCTCAGGTTCTACTAGCAATTATTGTCTGAGCCTATCATCAGACATGCCCCACAGCAACTGTTTCATTTGTATTTTCTCAATAAATTCACCATATCCACAATCCTTAGCTAATTATCTAAGAGCTAGGTTGTATTCTTTTATTTTTTGCCACTTGGTTGCTTCATATTACAGAAAGTTAACCTTGCTGTGATATGAGGGACGAGGGCTAAAATTATCATTTAATTTCTTGATAACCTTCTTGTACTTAGCCTTCTCAGGTAAAGGCAGTTCTCTTTTTCCTGAAAAACACATAAGTGCCACAATTTTTTTCTTATTATCATTTATCCCATTTCAAAGTAAAAAAAAATGTTAATCTGTGTTATATAGAATGGCCATTCTGACACATTATTACCCTCAGATACACTTATAGTATTTTGACCTAATGAATTCATAATAACTAATTACTGACACATCAACTAATACAAAAAAAGAAAAAATTCTAGGACTGTTTACAAGATTTAATCCTGACTGCACCACTTATGTGCTGTGTTACCAGCTCTGGCTGGATGACCAGCAAACATGAATATACATTAAGTAAACAGATCAACAATTTAAAACATTGCACACTTTTATTAACAAAATAAGACCCTGATTATGAAATCTACATGGAGAAATAAATAAATAAACCCTGCTTTCACCAATATAACAATAAGTTTTTGCAACAAAACAGATTATGATTCAGATTTAAAAGTCTACAGTTATATACTAAAGTTCAGTATACCTTTCCCTGATCTTGAGTTCATGCCCTCAATGAGTCCTTTAGGGTGTTTATAAAATATATAAGATTTGTGTGATCTGTTTCAGTTCTAATTGTCTGGATTACCTACAGGTGCAAAGATCCCGAGATTGCAATCCACTGATGATGGGCTTTGCTATGGTCAGTCTGCCCAGTTGTAACACAAACACTGAGAACTCCAAACACAACAGCAGCAAAAACCATACAAGGAAAAAAGACTCCTACTAGTTTTCTGACTGCTCTTTTATATTCCCCTCATTCATCATCACCTTTGCATATCTTCTTTTCTGGAGTATTGTTTTTACACATTTTTTGAATGTGGAATTCAGATTTCATTTGATTAATCTATTTTAGTACAAAGCACATACTTTTATTTGTTTAATTTTATTAAACACAGTGTAAACCTTTATCTATACTAACTTTAGACTATAATATTTAATTTAAATATTACTTTTTGTTTTACTTTATATACATTTTAACTCTCTATATATTTTACTCTATTTTTTATCCACTGCTTTCTATATGTATATATAACAGTAACTATTTTTTTTTTTCATGTGTCATAGCATCGGCCGGGACGCGAACCCACAACCGTCTGCAACCAACTACTTGCTTGCATGGCAGCTGCGATACCTCTCGGCTAACAATGCAAGACTAACAGTAACTATTTTAGTAGTAATTTTTAATAAATTACAAACATTACTGAAGTTCTTTATTATAATATTCAAATTATACTAATTATTAATCAATATTAACTACTTGTTATAAGAGATATTATTAGGAATGGCATATACATTACAAACCCCTTTATGGAAATATATTTTGAAAAGAGCTACTAGGAAAATGAAAGGTACTAATGTCTATTCTATGAAGTGTTCAATTGATCGATTACATTAGGTAAGTGTTATTATATACCAATTTTATAGAAATTTTATGATGAATCCAACTAACATATTAACAAAATTATACTATTAACATATATGAATGATAATTTTGAATTTATGAAATAATTTGAAAATAATTATTAGAAATAATAACCTTTCTTCTTTTTTTATTACTTTGAATATTAATGGCTATATTTTTTTTAGCTTAATGACATTCTTTAATGTTTTATGTTTCAAACAATATATATTATGTCATTTTTGAATAATACAAACTTAAGTTATGATAAAATTGGGTTGTTGTGGAGGGACCATACTACTGCTGGTAGACAGCACTGTGCCAACATCAACAACTGGCCTGAAGCTTGCAAATGATAAATTTATATACAAAATTGGCCAAAATCCCCCCAAATTGCCTGAGGCAATACAAATGCAAGGAATCCATTGAAAATAAAAATTACAAAAAAAAAAAACAAAGAAAATCCTATAATAAATCAAATTTTAAAAAAAAGAAATCGGTGAAACTCCACAAAGTAAGAAACATGGAGGACAAAGAGTGGTAAATCCAAAAACATCAAATTATTTACCTTTCAACATTTGTAAATATGCATCTACGATCATAAGCAAAAGCAATTAATTGTTCTCTGGCCTTTGAATTATGGCATATGTAAATTCAGCAATAATATTTAAATAATCAAAAAGCAATACACAAAAAATAATTACCAATCCCTCCCCCAACTAAGAACCATGGCAAAGAGAGAGCGGGAAATACAAAAACATCAAATTATTTACCTTTTCAACATTTGTAAATATGCATCTATGATCATAAGCAAAAGCAATTAATTGTTCTCTGCCCTTCAAATTATGGCATATCTAAATTCAGCAATAATATTTAAATAATTAAAAAGCAATACACAAAAAATGGTAATCAACATAAAAAAGCAATACACAAAAAATAATTACCAAAGTCCGTCCAATCATTTGTAGTAGGCATTTGAATGTGTTCAGCAGAAAAATCCATTAAGAAGAATATTATTTTGATTTAGAGTTCACATTTTAAATAGTAACAGAAGATTGAGTAATGGTAGCTATTTGGTGTGAAAAAATAGCAAAGATGGCAGAATTTTGAAGCTTTGTAATGATGGTTATTTGGTGTAAAAAATATGCAATATTGCATTGAATAGATCTTCACCATGATGCAATTGTCACCACATGAATTCGCCTAAGTATGAATCCAGATAACATCGAGCGGTCCCCCTTCTCATTTATTATGACATTTTAAAAAACCCCAAAGTCTTTTTACATTTTAGGTATGGGCCCCAGTAGCAGGATCAAAATTGTAAGAATGATTTACTTTGAAGTGTTGGAAACCTGCAGCATTCAATACATCACTTTTGTAGGCCTTCCAGCAGTCAGTATATATGGTGGATCCTGGTGTTACATGTTGTTTAATGGTGGTTCCTGGTGTTACATGTTGTTTAATGGCATCTAGAAGAACAGACACGGTTCGATCTGGAATAGCAACAATGAAACATGTTTCTCTACATAAACCACCAAATAACCACTGTTGTGGAAGAATTCTGCCCTGTTGATTTTTACATTTACTGAATAAAGTTTCATACACCTCTACAATTTATCCTGGGCCTCCAATTTTGCAGGATGGGTGAGATAGCAGACTTTCTTTACATGCTTTTCTCATGCAATGACAATCTTTCTGTCCAAATCTAAATCATTTTTTCCTGATTGCATGGTCAATAGGTTTTTGCTCCAATAATAAAGGATTCGGATGGCTGTGACAAATGAAAATTTGCAGCCTTCCAACCAGGTTCTTTTCCAAAGTGCTATGTGGCATTGACATGCCTTAATGTTGCACTTCCATTGTGCCCTTGCACTCACATAAAGCTTCATTTCATGGTCATTAGTACACACTTTTTGAGAAGGCAAAACACTTTTACTTTGGAGGAACTCCACTGCTTCAAGTTCTGTCTTTGGTAGATCCCAAACTTTCATTATTTTGAGTAAAAAGAAAACGAATATCACGGAAAAGATGGTACTTAAATTTCAGCTGCTACTGATATTTCAGTGCGGGATTTTGAAATGTTGCCTCAAAGTTTGCGCATATTTAATGTTGTATTCTTCTACATCAGAAAATAATCCTTATTAACCCTGTCAAAAAATAAAAATTATCCCAACAACTTGTATTTCTAGAAGTACAAAATAATTAACATGTCATAAAAAAGATGGCAGAATTTTGAAGCATTTTGGAACAGATTTTAACGTACTTAAATGTTAAGAGAAGATTAAGTAATAGTGGTTACAGAAAATATGGCAGAAATTAGCAGATTATAATTTAGAAATTGTAAAACTTAGATTGATGGTATATTAATCGCTTTCAATATTGCATCGAATAGATCTTCATCATGTTGAAATTGTCACCACATGAATTGGCCTAAATGTGAATCCAGATAACATCGAGTGGTCCCCCTCTCTTGTTTATTACGACATTTTAAAAGCCCCCAAACTATTTCTATAATTTGGGTATGGGCCCCAGTAGCGGGATAAAAAAAAATTGTAAGAATGATTTACTTTGAAGTGTTAAACATCTGCAGCATTCAATATATTACTTTTGTGGGCCTTCCAGCAGTCAGTATATATGGTGGATCCTGATGCTACATGTTGTTTAATGGCATCTAGTAGAACAGATGCTGTTCTATCTGGAATAGCAACAATGAAACACTCTTTCATTTCTCTACATAAACCACCAAATAACCACTGTTGTGGAAGAATTATTCCTTGTTGATTTTTACATTTACTGACTAAAACTTTTGTTGACCTCTACAATTTTTCCTGGGCCTCCAATTTTGCAGGATGGGCAAGATAGCCGACTTTTTTTTACATGCTTCTCTCAAATATTGCTTCCATGCAATGACAGTCCTCCTGTCCAAATCCAAATCATTTTTTCCTGATTGCATGGTCAATTGGTTTTTGTTCCAATAATAAATGATTCGGATGGCTGTGAGAAATGACATTTTGCAGCCTTCCAACCACATTCCTTTTTGAAGTGCTATGCGACATTGATATGCCTTAATGTTGCACTTCCATTGTGCAACTCACATAAAGCTTCATTTTATGGCCATTAATACACACTCTGAGAAAGCAGAACACTTTTATTTTGTAGGAACTCCACTGCTTCAAGTTCTGTCTTTGATAGATCCCAAACTTTCATCATTTTGAGTAAAAAAACGAATATTAAGAAAAAGATGATACTTAAATTTCAGCTGCTACTGATATTTCAGTGTGGGATTTTATCCATGGTAATTGTATTTAAAATGTTATAATAAGAATAAAAGAAAACGTTAAAAAAATATACATTCCTATATTTATATTGGTGGGCTTCAATTGAACCCTCTTAATAAGTGGTTAGGTGGGTCCAATGGTGAAACAGAAAATCTGAATCAGATTTACCATTTCAATATATATATATATATATATGTGTGTGTGTGTGAAGATTTTCATGGGTTGCATATATAAAAGACATTTGTGGATTCATCCTTGTTAAAAAATTTACATATTGATGTTTTGACTTAATCACACAAGTCATCTACAGGTTGATAAGAGATAGAAAGACAGTTGTAGCACCTCTACAACCATCTTTCTACCTTTTATCACCCAGTAGATGACTTGTGTGATCCAGTTGAAATGTTGATATATCAATATTTACATTTTTTAACACGGATGAACCCACAAAATATGTCTTTTATATATATGCAGTGATACATATATAACTGTGTTAGCAATCCTATGCATGTACCCAGGGAGGGCTTAAAACTATTTATGGGTAGAGTTATAGAAAAAATAGGTGAAACAGATATCACATCTTGAATATACTGATTCATATTTCCAAAGTTACAATAACAAACAAATTAATAAAAAAAATGATTTTACTTAGATAATAGGTAAATTGGCATACAATCATGAACCTTTAATGTTAACTGTAATAAATTAAAATTATTTTAACAGATCAATTTTATTCTGCCTTGCTACTTTCCTAGCTATTGCTGTCCGACAATTCCACATTTATGATTAATGTAAGAATCTCAAAAAAAATCTAAAAGCACCCTAAATGATTATATAGATAGACAGACAGACAGGAAGTAACACAAGCAAATAAAATTTAATATTCTTTTGTATATATGTTATCACTGTTAATGACCCAGTGGGGTGTTAATTTGGCCATCACTATGTAATTATGGGGGGTGGGGACAGATCCATTAATGATCCTTGATCATCTTGTTCAAGTAGGATCTGGGGGTTTGTCCACAAGTAGTTTTAAACTAAAGGTATTCTATATCCCTATCAAAGTGCCCCTGGTCTTTCAATTTGTACGCATTATTCCCATGGTCTTGCCCAATTCAGTACAGGTCCTCTATAGTGGGAAATATTTATTGTGTTCCTTCCAGTTTCTTTACTGGGTTGTGGTATCCTGATCCGTACCTGGTCTTCTACTTTGAAATTATGTGAGTATTTTCTGCTCACAACTTTTTTTCTGGCCATTCCCCTTTCAATTCGTGGTTTCCCAGATGGTAGTGTGATCTTAAAGAGCAGTTGGCCTAGTTTCCCAAAGTGTAAACATGATGAACCTGGTGATTTTGTTCAGGGTTATTGATATATCTATTTTATAAATGACTGATTAAGGGCTGAGAGTTCTGTAATTTTTAATACCTTCCTTACTAGCCTTTTTAACTATTAATATTAATACTGCATTCTTCCTTTTATCCAATACATCTTTATCATTTAAGAATTTGGTATATAAATTTGCCAAGAAAATTCTTATTTCTTTACCTGCTTATTTTAAGATAACAATTACAATTTCATTATTACTTCATTTAAAATCTTGGGCAATTCAGAAGATATAATAGTTGTAGGAGATACTTTCTTTATTCTTTATTGCTATATAATTTTTAAAAGACTCTTCTAGACCTTTCATGATAATGTGATATCTACTATTAATAATAGTTCCATCTCTTTCTCTTATTCTGGAAATAAGCATTGTAACAATATCGAGCTGTTGTTTTACAATTTGTTCCATTATTTTTTATTATTGCACAAAAGATGTCCTACCAATATCAAGACATTGTTTTACATGTAATTCTTGAGACTTTATTCTCTTCTCCAGCTTTTCTTACTGGTTCAATATTATACTTTGTTATATCATTATCAATCCTTTTACTCATCATTTTATGAAATTTGAAATATTTAATCCTTTGTTAACCATTATTTTTATTTATTTTCAAATTTTTTCTTTCTTCATAAATTGTCTACGGTCAGTAGAAACTTTACTGGTCAATTGCTGCTTTTTTCTACCACCTATCTTTGTTGCAGTATTCAAAAATATATGTTATGAGATCCTATTGATTTTCTTCAAATTTGAATAATGTTCAAAATATGTTATTATTTGAAAATGATTTGCAAGTTCTAATATAAATTCATTGGAATATTTCTAAAAATTAGGAATATCAATTGTGAATATTGTTTTCATTAATAATTTTTGTGTCTAGTTTTGCATTAACATGTATCTTACAATTCACTAATAAATGATCACTTCCTGTTTTTGATTTATTAAGACCATTACAATCTTGAAATACATATTTTCTGCTAGTCAAAATATAATCCAAATCTGCTGTACCCTCATTTGGATACTTCTATGTCCATTTCCTTTTAGCATTTTTCTCAAAAAAAAAAAATTCATAATATAAAGTTTTACTTTTTTGAAAACTCCACAAATCTATGCCGTCTCTCATTTCTATTACCATAACCAAATTTACCTACAGCATTCATCTTTCATTTATCAATTCTAGCATTAAAGTCTTCCATAACAATTTTAAAATGTTCTTTGGTCTGATCAAAAACCTTTTGTACATCTATATAAAAATCCTCTACTTTTTCATCACAATGAGAAATTGTTGGACCATAAACCTAAATTATCTGCTGTTAAGTTGCATAGTTAATCTTGCCACTTTGTCTGATACATCATCAATTACCACAGTGTTGTTTTTCCAATTTTTATTTATAATGAATTCTACTTCACTACTACTTACAATGATTCTAATTATAGTACAATACATTTTTAGTTTTTAAATCAATTATATTTCTTCTTTTCTTTTAATTTCACAAAGTTGAATAATGTCCCATTTAACATCAGACAATTTCTTCCAATGTTTGCAATCCTTTTTCACTTGAAAGTGATCTGCAATTGTAAGTACTTAAATAAAAGGTCATCATCAAATGGCAATCTGGATCTGCATTACAGAGATTCTTATTACCCTCACCTTCAGTGAATAACCACTGCCTACTTTACATTTTCATGAGAATAAAGGCCATGGTTTATTTTTATTTGTCATGATTGTAAATATCTATTAGAAAAAAATTTATTCACACACACATTCATTCTGACTTCAAGCAACTTGAATTGATATTTCAGTTAAGAGCTATCAAGCAACTGAGAAGAGAGACCATGGGGTTTCTTGATTTTAAACTCAATAGTAATAAGCCGATAAACTCACCATGCTTGCTAATGTATGTTGGTGAGTAACCCATCCATGTCCATATACTATATAAATAGTCATATAGTAATAACAGATGCAACACTAAAAACATATGGAGTGGATATTAGGAATTTATCCTGCTTCATTTTTTAAAAATATCTAAGAAGAATCAAAGAATCTTTCAGTTAACAATAAATTTGTTTCTATAGTTTTAATTAGTTCAGTGAAAAAAATTATCATATTGAACTTTTAAAAAACTGATTTGAGACAGTTTTCACAATAACTGTAATTTTAGTAATGTTAAAGCAAAAACCTATGTATTGACAGAAAATAGTCAAACTGAGGGGAAAAAATAAAACTAAGAAAAAAAGTGATTACCATTAAAAAATCTAGTGAAAAAAAGTAATTTTATTATCCAAAAAAATTATTTTTTTATTGTTTGTTCATAATTCTTAATTAATCATAACTAGATTTTAAATTAAATTTTTATTGATAATTTCATTGCATTTCTCACAAAATTCTCATTCAAAAGATATATAATTATTTTTACTGCTTAAATGTTTGACATCTGCTTCACCAGCTTTGTCTTCAGGGATTGGTTTATTAAACTATGTATCTCATTATGGGAAACAGAATTCAACTTGGCCTCTTCTTTTACCATTGACATAACTTTCATTTCATCTCCTTTAATGAAATTTGACACTATATGAACTTCATTTACCAATTCCAGTTACCTTTCTACTTGTTGAGTTTTAATTATGTTTAAATCTTTATATTCATTTTTTTATCTTTTTCAGATGACTAATAATTTTTTTTACATCTGATTGAAATCTCTTAATTTTTTCATTTAGTGTTAGTTTCTTCTTGATGCTTTTTGATCATTTTTTTGTCCATCATCGGTTTTCTGTTTACTTTTTGTTATTTGAATCTCCATTTGTTTGATTAATTTTTCCTTCACAAAATGATTACAGTTAGGAATGGTTTGTTCATATAAAAACAACAAAAATAATACAAGAAAAAAAAATTCAGAAAATGTTTCTGTATTTTATATGAGCTTATTAAGTATATACATTACAGCATGCAGTGTATTGAAGTATGATAATTGATATATGACACAACCATGTCCATTCATCATCAAGTGCACAAATTGTAAATACTTTCCAAATTACTTGTATTAGCCTAGCTTGAGACTTTTTTAAAAATCTTTTTTAGAAGAACGATGGATGACTTAAATTCAGCTAAACTTTGATTATTAAAATCATTTTTGTTATTTTAATAAAGTCTTTTAGGAGAAAGAAAAGTTTTTAAGAAATCCAACCAATTTTTGTTTTACCTTGAATATTTAAAAACCACTGTAATAAAACTCTAAAACCATCTGGTATTTTAAATCTAAGTATTATATATAAGTAACTAGAAATATATAAATAAAATTAGAAATGTTCTGCTATACTGACTTGTAATAGATAAATTAGTATTTCTATACAGGTACAATTACTTTTGTTGAAAATGGTCAACTTGAAAATACAAAAGACCCAAATAATTTATATTATCATTTATTTAAAACATTAATGTCAATAATATTGTTTCAAGGGAATTATACAATATTCCCTAACTGCTTAAATCAGCATGAGTTCCATAAATTGGATTCAATGTGTGAGTATAAAATATAAAGAATTAGATATATATGTCAAAGAGAAAGAAAGTTTGAAAGTTGTTTTTTTTTATTTAAAAAAGAGAGAGAGAGAAAGAGAAAGATGTTTATAGTTATTTGTTTTAAAATACGTTCATAAAAGTATGTTAATAAATTGTGGGAATGCAGTTATACGCAAATATATAAATTTTCTTCTTGTATTATTAATTTATTTTAGATGTATACTTTTCTGTTGTTTTATTGTATATCGCATTTTAATGAGAGTAATGAAAGAACTTTTATATGTACACCTGGAGGCAATTTTGTGTCTTTTGTTCGATTACTTAGCCACTCAACATTTCCAAGGAATCTTAAGTAAATGTATGGCAGAATAAGAAAAAAAGTGTTACAAGCATGCCTAAAAATTGAGATAGGTATACTGATAAACTATTTTTGGAAACAAAAGAAATTTGAGAAATTAACTAGTTAAAAAGAAAAATCAGAACAAGCAATAGTGGTTTTTCGAACTGAAATGAAATATTAATATTTTCTTGTTGCTAAATTGACTGATACGGCTATGCTCATATTATAAAATGAAACATTAAAACAAATCCTTCAAGCAACCATCAGGAGAAGAAAATGGATTTAGATATAGTAACTCAGACCATCGCTACAATCGGAAGGCAGGAGTAGAACAATATGTGTAAGGCCCTCATCCTAAGCTCTGAATATGTAGCTGTTACTGTTAAGTGTTTGCTCCTCCAAGAACCATAGGGATGGTCATTGAACAATCCAGGAAGGAAGAAAATATCAAATCGGGTATACTCAGAATGCCCACAGTAAGCCATCATTATTTCTTAGATCCAAGTAATACCCCAAAATGGATGTTCATGCAAAACTTTGGCTATTAGCAGAAAAATTTTGTTTTATTCTTTGACAGGAAAAGAATATGTAAATTTTGGTTGGATCATCAAAATCAAGCTTACGTGGAAATAAATTTATCCATATGAAAAATCCCGGATATTTCAAGGTAACTATAACTAGTTTTATTATTTTAAAAGAACTGAAAATTGCCTATTGTTACTCTCCAAAGGTGCAGCCACTATGTAAAATTATATATTTTTTAATTTAAAACATATAAATGCATTCCTACACGTGTTTAATTATATGTTCATTTATATTTAATTCTGTTTTTTGTCTTTTATGTTATCCTTGATATATAAATTATATATATATGTTTTTCTTTCTCCATATTTAATTAGCCATATTAATAAAATTGTATACTTACATTAAAACAAATTATCTCTCATCAATGAACATATTTATCACTTATATTGGCCTAGTTCCCTTCCTGGCAAAATATCAGAATGAATGAAGTATGCTTTTCAGAATAGGAAATTCTATTACATGAAATTTTAAAATTCTAAACCATAGATTTGATAAAGAAATAGATCGTGTATAGAGGGAATAAATATGTAGAAAGAGGGAGTTCAACAGTAGCTAATTTTAAATGACCCGCAATCTAATTTAAGGGATATAAAAAAGAAACCATTACTAATATGTAAGTTTAAACATACGCGTCTTAATTGGATAAGTATATAAAGCAAGGGAAGCTTGTTTCAACCATGCAAATTTAACCATTACCTCCATTCAGCCTGATGGGTATTATTATTTCCCAGCCTTGGGATTTGAGCTAGCTAAAAGGGCCGGGCACCTAATTAGCGATGGTTTTAAGATTTCTTAAAAGGGAAAAGTATAATTTTTACAGTCTTAGTAAGATTTGGCACTTGAGGTCATTTATTAATTGACACTCATAAATATACTTTGTCCGAAGAAATTGTTGTTTATATTTTTAAATGAAATAATGGCCACTAGGTAGATTTTTTTAAATATTTGTTTTGACGTGCATCCTGATATAGGATATGTAGATTTTTATTTCTGAAGATATATTTAAAAAAGGGATTCGTATTCGAACCCAATACAGTGGATAGTAGTAAAATTCTATCTGCAGGTGTTATGCCAACTATATAGCCATAGTTTTTGCATTTACTACCTTATGTGGTCAACAGGGTCAATTTTTAATAGACATTTATATAAACAACAAAAGTAATACTGGGGTTGCCTATTAAAATATATATTATTAAGCATCACATGATCACTATCTTATATTAGCACATAATTGTTTATAAACAAAGCAAAACTCTCCATACAGTATTGCCACCCTGTGCCAACCAGAATAATCAATGAATGCTCCTCGCTGACAATGGCCATAAGCCAAAAACTAGTCTGGGGATATTGGATGAGTAGGCATTAGATAGGGATTTTATGCACAAGCCTTCTGGCATTTCATTGATTACTCTGGTTGGCACAGGGTGGCAATATTGTATGGAGAGTTTTGCTTTGTTTAATATTATAACGATCCAAATGAAGTGGGAGACCGCACCGCACTACCAAGGGCGCCATCTAGGCATTTGAGCCTAGAAAAATTTATAAAGTAGGCAGATACGCACTGTTAGGATTCCACTTTATTTACATATTTAGATCGTTAGCCCATTGTCACTAGCTCAGCGGAGACGCAGAGATAAAAATCTATAAATCTTATATCTTAAATATAAAGAATAAAATAATAAAAGCCACTGCCAGAAATTAACACAGAAAAATATTTATTTACGCACATATAAAATCATTCTAAATTCGAGGAATAAGTTTAACATTTAGATTTTTATCTTAATTTTTAATTTTACATTTAAAATAGCTTGCTATAATGTTTAATATTTTATTTAGAGGGTCGAGTATGAATGGACTACATAGGTCTGCATTTGAAAAGAAAGTATTCTTCCCTGATTTAACCTTAGGCAACAAATTTCACAATCAACTGGCGCCAATCCATCTGATACATTCATGTATTCAATGTAGCATGATACGACAACACAAAATACTATATTGTCAGGAATGTACATCTGAACAATAAGTAGAAATAGAGAAGAGATTGATTCTCCACCAACAGGAATGTGACATCTGTTGGCAAGTAGATCAATAAACAAAAACTCCATAGGAATGGACTGCGGTCTTCTGCCGACTTACAAACCCATCCATAGGCAAACAGAGGGTGTGTGGCGTATATCTATAATCCTGCCCGTAGCGGACCTCATACTACATCTACTAATTACACAAATATATCCAATCCATTGAACCAATTCAACTACGAAATGAATAACCTAAGATTACCCTCCCTTAATATAACTTTACAAACTATATAGCCATTCACGCCCGACTTAATTTTAACATTTAAATACGTTCGCACAGATTTGTTTAAAAATGTTGGGTATAGATCGATTACATAGATTCCGCGGTCAAAAACATTTCAAAATAAACATAAACGATCAAAATACAAAATTATTGATACCGACAATCGCAGAGGGAAACTTATAAGTAACCCAATAGTATTCACCATAAGATACTTGCGTTGTCACCAATAACTTAAAAGACATCCGAATAAATACATTTTAGATACTCACCGTAAGGTATCATTATTTATCGAATGTCTATATATTTTGATCAAATATGAAAACCAAAATCTAATTAACCGCAAATGAATCCATGCAAGCGTCTATAGACAACTTAAATGTAATGCATTTAATAATTTCTACAATCAGAAAAAAAAAATGGAAATGATGTTTATCAATCGGAAAACATATAAAATTAACATTATTAAATTGATTTAAAAACTTACAAAAGTCAGATAAGATTCCGTTTTAACATTTCATTCTTCTTGTTTATCAATTTGTAAAACTTGACGAAAGTTCTTAATTGATTTTAACAATTGTTCATTTCATATAGCTCATGGTAGAAGAGTCCAGGCCTCTGCTTTCAATTCCCGTTGGCAATTCCCACGGCGTCTCCATTGGAAGAAAATGTTCTGGAGGTAGCATTAGCTGGTTCCTTTCTGGTATCACAGTCTTTTCATTTTATTTTTTTTTTAAACAAACAAAAAAAAATGAGAGAGAACGGCAAGTGCGTCTTACCGTTGTCATCAAATCAAGTTGGAAAAAACTACCTCAACTCTATATTTTTTTTCCTTTTATATCATCCACAAGGATTCACTGAACAAAACATCACTAATCTGTTTTTTCGCCATGGTCCGAGCCAAGGCCTAGTGCTTCCATTGGTCAAGCTAAAATTTCTTTCTTCTCTTATCTAACTTTCCATCTGACTTTTTTAATTAAACAGCTTTTAGATAATTAATAAACAATCATTTCCTTTTATAGATTACAGGAATTAATTAATACCTGTTTTTATTTTAACTTACGTTATTTTTTTATTAAAATATTTTTATATTTCAATCTTGTATTTTTTTATTTAAAAAAAATACATTCAAATACTTTTTTTTTTTGTTTATGAAAAAAAAAATATTTTTAAAGTTTAACATCTGTGCGAATGTATACACATTTAACAATGTTTTAATTTTAGCGTTTAGTTTTTTACTTTTATTTGCGAACTTTTAAGTTTTTATTTTAAATTAATGTAACGACATATTTATATATCGTTACAATATATATATTAACACATCAGTTTTTACTTCACATTTTTTAGAAATTTGTCACAACCTGACTTTGGCAATGCAAAAGTGCTTGCTAATTTGGAGAGAATATGATTTGAGAACCATGAGAGAGTCAATTAAAATATTAAGGAGACCTACTGGTTTAAATAGGGCTGATGAAGCACAACGTATTCCACCCATATGGAAATCTCTCATTTTATCTGTCTTCTAATATTGACTTTAAATTAATAGATGGTAAAACTAAGAGAAATATACATTTTGATAAATCTCATATTCTGAATACTAAACTATTTCAAACTGATTCTCATGCTTCATCTCACACTCAGTGACATTACAGTTTGAGATCGAACAAATTTTCTTTCAAGAGTTTACCTTGACAATGGTGGATGATAGTTCATTGAAATATTGGTATATCATAAAAAATAACACATGGTTTTGCCCCAAAGGTCATTTGTCTATATATATATATTATAACAGTCAGGGAATTGGAGAAGTTAATGTCTTACCGTATCTGCCATACAGGGCGCCACCAGGCTATTTGAACCTGAAAAATTTATATAGTAGGCAGATACATAAGTTAAGATCCCACTTTATTTTATATTTCGACCATCAGCTTTAGTCACTAGCTCATGGAGCAGCAGAGATAATGTATACTTTATAATATATAAATTCTTATTTAAAAATATTTTCAATATAAAAAAAAATAAAAGAAGCTACTGCCAGTAATAACACACACCAACACATATATAAAATTTAGCATTATTATTTTAGTATGTTTACTTTAATTTTTTTTATAAAACATTATAACTTTACTTTAAATTTTAATTTACAATTTAACTTTTTATTTTAGAAGTTCACACAGATGAGTTTAATATTTTATTAGAATGTCGAGTATGGATAGACTACATAGATTGCATTTGAAAAGAAAATATTCTATCCCTTATTTAACCTTAGGCCAAAAGTTCACAGTCAAACCAATGCCATTCTATCTGATATATCGATATATTCAATGCAGCATGAATATGACAGCACAATACCATACTATCAGGAATGCACATCTAAACAGCATGGTTATAGAGAAGAAATTGTCTCTCGTCCAGTGCAGGAATGTTACATCTGTCTGGCGAGAAGAACAATAAAAAAAACTCCATAGGATGGGATTGCGGTCCTTTCTGCCAACTTATGATCCCATTTCATAGGCAAAAGGGGATGATCCACAGAGCAGGGAATACCATCTGTCTCCGGTGGTCAATAAGAAATAGGCTTATTTCACCCAAGTGCAGCGTATAATGTGATCCTGCACATAGCGGATCTTCATACTACATTTATTAATTACACCAATAAATCCAATCGACTAACCCAATTTAACTACGAAACGAATAACCTAAGATTAACCCTCCCTTAATTAAACTAATATAACTTTACAAATCTATGCAGCCATACACGCCCAACTTAAATTTAACATTTATTAAAAGTTATTTAACAAAAAAAAAATCCTAATAAAACTTAAAAGAATGAAAAAAATAACTTAATGGAAATGATTTTTAAAAAAATACATCAAATAAAATTAATTATTAATAATAATTTACGTTGGTCAGATAAAATTCTATTTCTATTAAATACTAAAAAGGTTTTGGAATTAAAGTTCTTACTGTTTGAAAATGTTCATTAGTTATATAATTCTTACTGTTTAAAGAGTCCGTAGTTTCTAATTGCTTGTAATTTGGAAGGTGTTAATTCCCACGAAGTCCTGAGGAGATCGGTATGCAGTTAGCCATTGGTCCTTTATTGTAGCTGGTATTTTATTGCTGGGCCCAGATGTCCTATAATCCGCAATATGGGAAAACGATGTTTTATTTTTTTAGAACATCTGAAGGAATTGAAGTGCATCTTTCAATCCCTTCAACTCTCTCCGACTTAACACATACCACACCTCTCTCTATCACATCTCTTTTTTTCTAATTTATTTCCAAACTTTTCCTTTTATAATAAACTTTCGTATCGAGTGGACATTATGTCATGATGATGATGATGATCCTTCCATTGAGGTCCGTTTCCTGAGGGATTCCTTTCATTGGTCATTCTGTTCCTATTGTTTTTTTCTCCTATCTTACCTTTACTTATACATTTTGAGTTTAAGTTTTTGTTGAAAATTTAGTTTTAAAACTTTTTCTTTTTTTAATAAAGTTTTCTTTTAATAATTTTTCATCTGTGCGATTTTATATATATATGAGTTTAGATGATTTTTAAATTTCAATTTTTAATTCTTAAAAAAGAAGTTTTTATCTGTGAACTTTTATTTTTAATTTATGTATATTTGTTAGAATGTAATGGCATGTATGCCTGTTACATATCAGTAAACTTACTTTTAAAAAAATAAAAAATAAAAAACGAAATATTTTACTTAGGGTTCGTAATTACGGTACACAATTAACAAAAATTTACAAAGACATTTGGTTAGTAATTTTACAAAATGACTATATACAAAAAAAAATGTTGATTATCATTTTCCTATGAACCATCTACGTTTATGCCTCCTCCCCCCAAGAATTTTCTTTTTTCAACATTTCATTTTTAAACACACGGTATGACAAGGAAATTATTTATTTAAAAAGGTTGCATTGAAGTAAATATATTTTAAGAGATAATGGGTTTATACCTGTATATTTGCAGTACAATTATATATACCACCAACTTATTTATGATTAATTGAAATGCTTAAATAGGGTTACACTGAAGTAAATTCCCAAAGGACACTCATCGTAAGGTGTCACATTTACAATCATAAACTTATGTGCCTGTGCACGCCTATACACATTAAAGCATAATATATAAAAAACTATACTAATTACAATCTTTTGACTTTTTCTTTTTAAAAAAATCACAATTTAAAATTATTAATACATTTTCTTTCTCGTGTATAATATATGTGCTATTTCTTTCTGGCAGTGCTTTTATAAGATTTAAAGTATATGACTTTGTGTAATTTGATAAAAATATTTCATTTTGAAAAAAAAAATTACTCAGGGTACTCGTGGTTTATTAAACATCGACCCATGTTGAGAGTCCAATTATAATGGTCGGGGAATTTTAGAAGTTAATGTCTTAGACCATATCTGCCATACAGGGCCCACCAGGCTATTTGAATCTGGGAAATTTATATAGTAGGTAGATACGTAAGTTAAGATCCCACTTTATTTTATATTTCGATTGTCAGCCTTGGCCACTAGCTCACATAGCAGCAGAGATAGTGTATACTTTATAATATATAAATCCTTATTTAAAAATATTTTCAATATAAAAAAAAATAAAAGAAGCTACTGCCAGTAATAACACACACCAACATTTATTAAACATATATAAAATTTAGCATTATTATTTTAGTATGTTTACTTTAATTTTTTTTATAAAACATTATAACTTTACTTTAAATTTTAATTTACAATTTAACTTTTTATTTTAGAAGTTCACACAGATGAGTTTAATATTTTATTAGAATGTCGAGTATGGATAGACTACATAGATTGCATTTAAAAAGAAAATATTCTATCCCTTATTTAACCTTAGGCCAAAAGTTTGCAGTCAAACCAACGCCAATCTATCTGATATATCGATGTATTCAATGCAGCATGAATATGACAGCACAATACCATACTGTCAGGAATGCACATCTGAACAGCATGGTTATAGAGAAGAAATTGTCTCTCGTCCAATGCAGGAATGTTACATCTGTCTGGCGAAAAGAACAATAAAAAAAACTCCATAGGATGGGATTGCGGTCCTTTCTGCCAACTTACGATCCCATTCCATAGGCAAAAGGGGATGATCCACAGAGCAGGGAATACCATCTGTCTCTGATGGTCAATAAGAAATAGGCTTATTTCACCCAAGTGCAGCGTATAATGTGATCCTGCACATAGCGGATCTTCATACTACATTTATTAATTATACCAATATATCCAATCGACTAACCCAATTTAACTACGAAACAATAACCTAAGATTAACCCTCCCCTAATTAAACTAATATAACTTTAGAAATCTATGCAGCCATACATGCCCGACTTAAATTTAACATTTATTAAAAGTTGTTTAACAAAAAAAAATCATAATAAAACTTAAAAGAACAAAAAAAAATAACTTAATGGAAATGATTTTTAAAAAAATACATCAAATAAAATTAATTATTAATAATAATTTATGTTGGTCAGATAGGATTCTATTTCTATTAAATACTGAAAAGGTTTTGGAATTAAAGTTCTTACTGTTTTGAAAATGTTCATTAGTTATATAATTCTTACTGTTTAAAAAGTCCGTAGTTTCTAATTGCTTGTAATTTGGAAGGTGTTAATTTCCACGAAGTCCTGAGGAGATTGGTATGCAGTTAGCCATTGGTTCTTTATTGTAGCTGGAATTTTATTGCCAGGCCCAGATGTCCTATAGTCCGCAATATGGGAAAACAATGTTTCATTTTTTTAGAACAACTGAAGGAATTGAAACTGCATCTTTCAATCCCTTCTCCTTCAACTCTCTCCGACTTAACACATATCACACCTCTTTCTATCACATCTTTTTTTTTTCTGTTAAATACTGAAAAGGTTTTGGAATTAAAGGTCTTACTGTTTTGAAAATGTTCATTAGTTATATAGTTCTTACTGTTTTAAAAAGTTCATGCCGTTATAATATATATATATATATATATATATATATATATATATATAATTGAAATAATAAATTTAACAGTTTACAAACTATTATAAACAATCTTTAAATCCACAGAAACAGAAGTACTTTCAGTTAAATTCTTGAACCTGCCTCAACTGCCATTAAATTAAAAAAAAAAATGAAACAAAAGCAAACGTCATCAATTCAAATCCCATGAATCTCATATTTTAATGTTAGCAGCTTGTTTATTTATTAACTGCATTTTATTCCTATTTATAAAAATTGCCTCTTTAATTTTTCTTTTATTATGTTTTCTCTCTTCATGAAGAATTTTTGTATTTTCAAAATCAAATTTAAATTTATATTTACATGTTTTTTCATGATCAAAGAAAACTGAAGGAGACATTAAATCACCATTATTTTTTACTTTTTACATGATTATATAACAATTCATGCTCCCTCAATCTCTTCTCAATAATGCACCTAGATTCATTTATATATGATAGCACACAATCACAAAAAATTTGATATATGACATTACTTTTCTGCTTGACAGGTATGACATCCTTAGAATTATTGGCTAATTTATTAATATTGTTTGGAATGTAGAATGAAACATTAAACACATTCTTATATATATATATCCTTAAAAAATTTCACTTGTGGATTTGAAATAAATGGAATATCCATTGTTTACTATTAATCTTCATTTCCTTTAAATCACTATAACTTTTTTAAATTGACATAAAGTATTGTTTATTTGTTCCATTTTATAACCAATCAAGTTGATTTGTAAAGCACCATCTTTGTTTTTTAAGAACTATTAACCAAGTTATACGATTATAGGATAGTGATCCAGATAAGCACCTTCATCATTTTTGTTACAAAGTTCTCTCAATAATCTATTATCTGATGAATTGCTTTTGATTTTGTTGTTGGCATTAATTCCATAGTGTGATAATCTATAAAAGATATTCATTCATATTTTTGGCAATACTTTGTTCCAATGATTTGGAATAGAAGAGCCAGTATAAGAACCTTACAAAAGCATACCAAAAACAATAGCCTCTCCTTTCACTCAATCCTTATCTTTAATTTTCAGAGGTCATTTAATAGTATTTTTAAATTATGTCTCACCTTAACCTAATGTTATAAAATTTGTTCTAGCGACCTCTAGTGATAAAGCCTCTACCCAGTAAAGTTGATTTTTTTTTTACTTTTTAATCAAATCCATTGCTTCTTATATTGATCTTAACCATCACACTTTCTAAGAAAATAGTCATTTGGGGCATAAATTACATGACTCATAATGCTAGTCAACCAGACCATCACCATCTCTTCTTAGCTTACACACAAACAGATAATCAAATTCAAATCCAGGTATCTGGAACCAAAATAACTTTATTTCCTTATCAAAATCAACTCATATGCTCTCTGGTGCATGCTAACATTGACCCCTTTGTTCTTTTTGTCATAACTCTGAAGAAACAATATATTTCTCTTTCAGTAAACTGCTCTTTTTATCTATAGAAATATCATTGAGTCAATTACTAAATTATGCAATTTCTTTATTTCTACTTTCATCGCAAGCATGAAATGAGGCCCCTTTAATTACATTTATGTTATGTGTAAGATTTGCATCATAATATACACTTTTTCTTCAACACTACACCTAGGAAATTACAATTACTGTTTTACAATATAGTTTCAAAAATTAAAAACAAATATTGATAATCCTATATGGAGCCTAATCTCTCTTCTGATCTCAATATAAGTAGATAGTTTCTTCTCTCTTTTTCCTTTTTTTTTTTTTAGATTTTTATTCCTTCGCTATGTATTTACATATACCTTTTGTAATTCATATATGATTATACCTGTTTATTATTTTATGATATACTTTATAATATCTAATTGTATTTCAAATCATCTTTTTCAAGTTTGTAAAAAAAATTTTGCTTAATAAAAATTTTGTTTTTTTTTTTAAAAAATATTGATAATAAATAACACAATATATAAGGAATGTATTAAAATCTACTTTTTTAAATATACAAAAAAATTGTTGCAGTATCCTTTTATTATTCCTTTTTTTAAACAACCCCCTCCCCCATGCATGAAAAGGTGATTTGGTATTATCAGGGTCCAAATTTTAGCAAGTTATTCTTTTAGAAAATAACACATATGCTAAATTGCTCCAATTCCTGAAAAATGTATCATTGGTTCTGGGTTCAAACCCATACTACTATGGAAGTTATTACAGTATATAACTTTGGGAGTAATTCTTCCATCGATAAGTATATCTGGTGATATGAATTGGTGTTCAATTACCTAGACCTATCTGAGTAATATAAAATGAAATAACTAAATCTAGAATTTTAATTTAATAGATAAATGTTTTATTTACATTGGTAACTAGAATGTAAGTCATGAAATTGCATATTAAAATAACATTAGCTTTTAATAACTATACTATGGGTGGTGTTAAGCAAAGTACTTAGCTTGAATTAAAGGATGGTTCACATTGATCTTAATTTTGCTGATAATTATTTAGTAATATTACTTATTATGATCTATACTAGGGATTAAATCTAAATAAGTTATCTTAGCAAGTATCATTCAATAATTATTTATCCCTTAGTATTTTAAGGCAGCTTCCTTTAATTGAATATGTAAATGTGACTGTGTACTTTATATAACAACTATATATAAAATCATTCCTTAGTACTTCAATATAACATAAGTTATATAAAATTAAAAACAAAACTTGAAGAGATTGCTGAAACATTTAGCATCCAAATATTCACTATATTGAGAAAGTGATCATGTTGGTATGACAATTTATAGATATCCAAAATGAAATGGAAACCATTAAAAATTTATAATCCCTGGGATAATGCAGTTGTGATCTATTCCATAATATTTTTAGTGTTTTGACTCCTTTATATGTATATGGTAGGCGGTTGATAATCATACACTCCACTTTCAATACACATAAATCTATTCAAAGGTAAAATTTCAATAATTACTGATTCCTGTGTTATCTAGTAAGCTCGTAGTATCATATTTCCTTTAATATCAACTATAAGTATTCATTTATTTATTAGATTATCCACAAACATCATAGTATTAGGTGTTAGAATTCCAACATGTGCATAATAAATATGTTTTCAGCAGGATATAATAAATTATTACGATCTCACGACTAAAGCTAGGTAGGTATATTTGATACCCTATAATGTGTTCTCTTCTCCTAATGTTGTGTTTGGCTTGATTTATAGGTTTGGTTCCAAACCAACAGAAAAAGTAATAACAAACTGCTCAACAATTAATATGTATAATTTATTACTTGCAAAATTACACACATGTTAATTAATCAATAATATAATTTATACAATTAATGATGAGCTAGTCATACTGAGCAATGGAACTCACTTCCAGATATATGATTAGCGTGTGAATTCAAGTAAGACATCCGTCTGTAATAGAGACCTTGCCTCAAGTCAGTTCTAGTTAGAACTTTTTCAGCTACACTCAGACAGCAGTTGTAATAGTTTCCAGTTCAAAATGGACTTGCCTCACTGAATAGATGTCACAGCAATGACTAGTGAAAACACCCTTGATGTAGGCAGAGGTTTCACTGGGAGAGCACATTCAGGTTGACAAAAGATCTTGCTCTCTGCCTTGACTCCAAAGAAATGACTATTTATTGTCAGATCCTCTAACTTACTGAAAACATTCAGAGCATGAACCCCAACAAAGAATTTATCCCATTGGATAGCAACCAGGTGTTAGACAATCATCCAAACAATCTGGAATAGTCCACTTCTGATGGCAAGGTCAGATATGACATCATTGCACTAGTATATTTACTTTATACATTTAACTATAATTTTTCCAGCAATGAGGGGGAAATGCTCCTTATGTCTAACTGCACCAGATCTGTGGTGTTTGACTTGATTTACAGGCTCAGTTCCAAACCAACAAAAAAGTAATGACATACTGCTCAACAATTAATATGTATAATTTATTAGTTGCAAAAATACACACATGTTGGTTATCAATAATATGAATATAGTTTATACAATTAATGATGAGATAATTGTACCAAGTAATGGAACTCACTTACAGCTATATGATTACTACCTCGTGAGTTCAAGTAAGACTCTTGTGGTTTGTGCTGGACAGCTTGCCTTGAGTTGGCTCTAGTTCTGATTCTTCCAGCTGCACTCGGACAGATTGCCTTGAGTTTACTCTAGTTCAAACTCTTCCAACTGCAGTCAGACAGCTTGCCTTGAATTCACCAAAGTCATAGCAGTTTTCAGTCCAAAGTGGATTTGTCTCACTGCATAGATGTGTAATGTCTTCACCCCTAAGTTTTTCAGAAAGGTAGAAAAGAACTTACAATCTGATAGATAGCATGAATGAGGACAAGAATTATAACTAAATATCTGAAACTCTGCTGAAACAATTCTTAAAACAGTTGTGCCACAAAATGCTCTAGCAGCTTGATATGTATCCAACTTCTTCCATTAAACAAACTGTAACAAGCGTGTGATGTTTTCCTCTCAAATTGCACTTACCATTCTACCTATAATTTTGAATTTTATATGATGGTTCATAGTAAAAATAATATATTAGATACACTTATCGAAACTGTAGTTAATTGTATCAATTATGTGCTAGAGGTGTTAAGTTCATAGAAATTATATATTGCAAACAAGATTTAAAATAAAAAAGATTCAAAAAAAAAAAACAACTTTAAATTATGAGTTCAATAGCTGGATCTTCCTGGAGATTTGATATTCATGTCCCATGTTGGATGCCAGATGTAATGGGCTGGTGGATTACTCAGGAGATAGGGGAACACATCTTACTATGATCAGACTTTGGGTCTTTGGATAGGATGCAAGTGCCTACAAGATGAAATACATAACCTATGATTGTATCTACTTCCAATAGACTAGCTCTGCATATTTTTTTTAACTTAGATACAATTTGGGTCAGTTCATCCAATTCTCACCCCTTTCTGGCCACATTATACCACAGTATTCGAACTCAGGAAGTAATTGCTTGGACTCTCTTATCATGGAATGAGATCACACTAAAAGCAGCTATTGCACTTCTATATAGGTGATAATTGATTACCAAAATCCTATAAGCATATCCAAATACCATATGATATAAAAAATGTGTATGTGCAGTATATGTATATATATTAAAGGTTATAATAATTAACTTGATTATATCTATTTATTTCCTCTAAAATAATAGAATAATATTGATAGGTATAAGAATAATTAAGATAATAATGTGCTTGTGATGGATATATGAATAATGATGAGCTAGAGACCAGATTAAAATAATGAATTATATTAACATTTGTTGATTAGCAAAAATAAACTAATAAATACTAATTCATTCTCAAACATGTTATTTGTTATATCAAGGATGAGCTTCAGCCACATTGATATCTAATAATATTTATAAAAATAAAGTCCTTATCCCTCAACCCAATGGTAGAAATTCATGCACTAGACCAATTATTTATAAAGACAAATATATAACACTGTTATAATACATGATTGCGATTCTATCTGACTAATTAAAATTATATACAAACACATTTAAAAAAATCTTTGTTGTTCAGTTAGATCAATTATTGTGAATCTTCTTGGGAACTCCCCTTCTATTTACAAATGTCCTTAACATTAAGAAGAAAAGACAATAAATTCATACAGGGTTATTAAATCATTTATACAAAAGCAATATCTAAATAAGATTAATGAATAATAAACAAACTAACACGAAACTCATGTCATAATCTAGTGTACTGCATAATGTGAGATAATACTGAAAACTCTTACCTCTTATTTCATATTATACTGTCATGTCAGTTGAATGGGAGGTCAAACTGATCTAGATTTTATTTAATATAAGTAAAAATAAAAACCAAATTATTTAGTTAAATCTAATAAGTTCCCCCTCTGTCTCATAATGAACTTTTCCAAAATGTTGACACATTTGCTTCCAATTGTGGGAATGAAAATATACAGAAAAATTTACAATATACAAAATAATAATAATAATAAGGTACTTTAACCTGACATGCTATGTCGCCACCAGGTGACGCTGCGCCACCATCAACAACTGGTCAGAAACCTGCAAGTGATAAAAAAATTTTCCGAAAACTGTCTGAAAATTGTCAACTAAAAAAGCCCGAGGCTAGACATATAAAAATGCTGCAAATTGGCAAAAATTTATATTAAAAAGTGCATGAAAATCATCAACTAAAAAAGCCCAAGGCTAGACATATCAAAATGCTATAAATCGGCAAGTAAAAAATAAATTTATATCAAAAAGTGCATGAAAATAGTCTGAAAATCGTCAACTAAAAAGCCTGAGGCTAGACATATAAAAACGCTGAAAATTGGCAAAAATTTATATCAAAAAGTGCATGAAAATCATCAACTAAAAAAGCCCAAGGCTAGACATATCAAAATGCTATAAATCAGCAAGTAAAAAATAAATTTATATCAAAAAGTGCATGAAAATAGTCTGAAAATCATCAACTAAAAAAGCCCGAGGCTAGACATATAAAAATGCTAAAAATTGGCAAAAATTTATATCAAAAAGTGCATGAAAATCATCAACTAAAGAAGCTCAAGGCTAGACATATCAAAATGCTATAAATCAGCAAGTAAAAAATAAATTTATATCAAAAAGTGCATAAAAATAGTCTGAAAATCATCAACTAAAAAAGCCCGAGGCTAGACATTTAAAAATGCTGAAAATTGGCAAAAATTTATATCAAAAATTGCATGAAAATCGTCAACTAAAAAAGCCCAAGGCTAGACATATCAAAAAGTGCATGAAAATAGTCTGAAAATTGTCAACTAAAAAAGCTCAAGGCTAGACATATAAAAACGCTGAAAATTGGCAAAAATTTATATCAAAAAGTGCATGAAAATCATCAACTAAAAAAGCCCAAGGCTAGACATATCAAAATGCTATAAATCGGCAAGTAAAAAATAAATTTATATCAAAAAGTAAAAAAAAAAACACTCAAAATGCTATAAAATTTAAATATATATAAATATATATAGCTGAAAAATTAAAAAAAAAAAAAAATAGCTGAAAATATGTTAACCCCCCCTCCCACAAGCAATAATTATCCACTTAAATTGACAAGTAAAAATGCCTGACGCTGTATATATTCAAGAAATATTGCGAAAGTCCAAATTTTTAAAAAAAAACAATCAAAATGCTATAAAATTTAAAATTAATATATATATATAGCTGAAAATGAAAAGCAATATACAAGAAACCAATAACAATGGTGGAAGGCGGAAAATGCACTATACAAGAAGTCATTAACAATGGTGGAAGGCGGGAAATGCAAAAACAGAATTTCATTAAATTATTTATTAAGCTTCCAATTTGCATTTATCTGCAATGCATTCAAAAGCAATTATTTGGTCTCTGCTTTAAAATTATGGCATTATCATTTAAGTTCGTCAAGCAGTACATAAAAAATAATTATCAATGTAAAATATACCCCTACCACACAAAATAACTGAAATTCACAATTTACGTCTTAGGTGTAATACTTAAAAAATAAACAATTATAAACATTATCAAATCATTTAAATTCATCCATATTTAAAAAAAAAAAAGCAATATACAAAAAATAATTACCAATGTATTTCCAGAAATTTCAATGATTGCACTGTTTTCGTTTCAAGAATGAATGAAAAATGGCAGTTCTCACTGTAAATCAAATCTATTTTTAAAATTACCATTTAACATACTTGTAAAAGTTAGAAACTGATAAATGGCATTAGACAAAAAATAATTACCAATGTATTTCCAGAAATTTTAATGATTGCACTGTTTTCATTTCAAGAAGTTATTTTTCAAGCTGGGCCAGAAAAGCTATGAGTTCACATTTTGAAGATACAAAGATGACGTGTAATACAAAAAAATATTTGCAGCATAACATTTTGAAGATACAAAGCTTTCATCGTGAAATAGAAAAATTATTTGCAGCATAAAAATCCATTAGCTATCAAATAATAAAATGAATTAAATATCCATTATCTTTTACAACTTTTTTTTTAAATTTTGCTTTCTAAGGCTAAACTTATTAACATTCCCGAATGAATGAAAAATGGCGGTGCTCACTGTAAATCAAATCTATTTTTAAAATTACCATTTAACGTACTTGTAAAAGTTAGAAACTGATAAATAGCAATAGACAAAAAATAATTACCAATGTATTTCCAGAAATTTCAATGATTGCACTGTTTTCGTTTCAAGAAATTATATTTCAAGCTGCGCCAGAAAAGCTATGAGTTCACATTTTGAAGATACAACGATGACATGTAATACAAAAAATATTTGCAGCATAACATTTTGAAGATACAAAGCTTTAGTGAAATAGAAAAATTATTTGCAGCATAAAAATCCATTAGCTATCAAATAATAAAACGAATTAAATATCCATTATCTTTTACAGCTTTTTTTAAAAATTATAACATTTCCCATTTAGCTTAGTAGGCACTTGACTGTTTTCAACATAAAAATCCATTAAAAAGGTTATTATTAAATTTAGAATTCACATTTTTAGAGAACAGAAGATTAAAAAATAGTGGTTATTTGGGTTAGAATATTATAATGTAGAAAGCATAAAATTTAGATCGATGGAATCTTAATAGCTTGCAAAATCACATCAAATAGATTTTCATCATGATGTAGTCTTCACCACATGAATTTGCTTAAGTAGGAATCCAAATGATATCAAATGGTTTCCCTCTCTTGTTTATTGCGCCATTTCAAAAGTCCCCAAAGTGTTTCTACATTCTCAGTGTGTGCTCCTGTAGTGGGATCAACAAAATTGTATGAATGGTTTACTTTTAAATGCTGGTAACCTGCAGCATTCAATTCCTTGGTTTTGTAGGCTTTCCAACAATCAGAATATATGGAGGATCCTGGTGCTACATGTTCTTTAATGGCATCCAGAAGAACAGATGCTGTTTGACCAGGAATAGCAACAATAAAACATTCTTTGGTTTCCCTACATAAACCACCAAATAACCATTGCTGCGGAAGAATTCTACCCTGCTGGTTTTTGCGTCTAGTAAACATAGTTTCGTCTACCTCTACAATTTTCCCTGGGCCTCCAATTTTGCAGGATGGGTGAGATAGCAGACTTTCTTTACAGGCCTCTCTCAAATATTGCTTCCATGCAATGACAGTCTTGTTGTTCAAGTCCATATCTTTTTTTTCAGATTTGATGGTCAATTGGTCTTTACTCCAGTAGTAAATCAGTCGGATAGCTGTAACAAATGACAATTTACAGCCTTCAAACCAGGTTCCTTTCTGAAGTGCTATGGAACCTTGACAAGCAGAAATGTTGCACTTCCATTGTACCCTTGGTCTAACATAGAGTTTCATTTGATGCCCATTTACACATACTTTTTGAATAGGCAGAATACTTTTATTTTGCAGGAACTCCACTGCTTCATATTCTGTTTTAGGAAGATCCCAAATTTTGATCATTTTGAATAGTAAAAACCCTAAAAAATTACGAAAAAGATGCTACTTCAATTTCAGCGGCTAATATTTCAGTGCGAGGTTTTTGAAGTGTTACCCAAAAGTTTGTGCATGTTTACCATTGTATTCATCTGCATAAGAAAATAATCCACATTAACTCAGTCAAAAAATAAAAATAATCCCATATTTCTAGCAGTAGGAAAATATTAACACGTAATAAAACTAAGCAGGTATTTCAAAAGACTAATTCACATACATTTTGGATTAAATTTGTCAGTTTTGGAAATTATATTTTTCTGTACAATGTCTATTATGTCATATTTCATTAATGAGTAGAAACTGTGATCCAATATATTATGGTGCCATTATATTTCTTTTTTAAAATTTTTAATTGTCATATGTGTATAGATTTCATTCAGTATTTTCCTAAGAACATGCGTATATGATGAAATGTTTAGGCAACTATTTATCAGTTTCTAACTTTTACAAGTACGTTAAATAGTAATTTTAAAAATAGATTTGATTTACAGTGAGCACTGCTATTTTTCATTCATTCGGGAATGTTAATAAGTTTAGCCTTAGAAAGCAAAAATTAAAAAAAAAGTTGTAAAAGATAACGGATATTTAATTCGTTTTATTATTTGATAACTAATGGATTTTTATGCTGCAAATAATTTTTCTATTTCACGAAAACTTTGTATCTTCAAAATGTTATGCTGCAAATATTTTTTGTATTACACGTCATCTTTGTATCTTCAAAATGTGAACTCATAGCTTTTCTGGCACAGCTTGAAAAATAATTTTTTGAAACGAAAACAGTGCAATCATTGAAATTTCTGGAAATACATTGGTAATTATTTTTTGTCTATTGCTATTTATCAGTTTCTAACTTTTACAAGTATGTTAAATGGTAATTTTAAAAATAGATTTGATTTACAGTGAGCACCGCCATTTTTCATTCATTCTTAAAACAAAAACAGTGCAATCATTGAAATTTCTGGAAATACATTGGTAATTATTTTTTGTATATTGCTTTTTTTTTTTTAAATATGGATGAATTTAAATGATTTGATAATGTTTATAATCGTTTATTTTTTAAGTATTACACCTAAGACGTAAATTGTGAATTTCAGTTATTTTGTGTGGTACGGGTATATTTTACGTTGATAATTATTTTTTATGTACTGCTTGACGAATTTAAATGATAATGCCATAATTTTAAAGCAGAGACCAAATAATTGCTTTTGAATGCATTGCAGATAAATGTGAATTGGAAGCTTAATAAATAATTTGATGAAATTCTGTTTTTGCATTTCCCACCTTCCACCATTGTTAATGGTTTCTTGTATAGTGCATTTCCCACCTTCCACCATTGTTAATGGTTTCTTGCATATTGCTTTTCATTTTCAGCTATATATATATATATTAATTTTAAATTTTATAGCATTTTGATTGTTTTTTTTTTAAAAATTTGGACTTTCGCAATATTTCTTGAATATATATAGCATCAGGCATTTTTACTTGTCAATTTAAGTGGATAATTATTGCTTGTGGGAGGGGGGGGGTAACATATTTTCAGCTATTTTCAGTTTTTTTTTTTGAATTTTTCACCTATATATATATTTAATTTTAAATTTTATAGCATTTTTAGTATTTTTTTTTTTACTTTTTGATATAAATTTATTTTTTACTTGCCGATTTATAGCATTTTGATATGTCTAGCCTTGGGCTTTTTTAGTGGACGATTTTCATGCACTTTTTGATATAAATTTTTGCCAATTTTCAGCGTTTTTATATGTCTAGCCTCAGGCCTTTTTAGTTGATGATTTTCAGACTATTTTCATGCACTTTTTGATATAAATTTATTTTTTACTTGCCGATTTATAGCATTTTGATATGTCTAGCCTTGGGCTTTTTTAGTTGATGATTTTCATGCACTTTTTGATATAAATTTTTGCCAATTTTCAGCATTTTTATATGTCTAGCCTCAGGCTTTTTTAGTCGACAATTTTTACACACTTTTTGAAAAAAAATTTTATCACTTGCAGGTGGCGCAGCGTCACCTGGTGGCTACATAGCATGTTGGGTTAAAGTACCAATAATAATAATAATAAATCACAATTTTTATCCCATTATACTAATTAAAGTTTGATGAGTCTGTTGGAAAGTATTTATTTGGAAGGTAAGTCACTTTGGATGAAGATGAAATACTGCTCCTTCAAAGAGTAGCAATCTCTTGTTTGGATCAAAAGACAATGATCTTCTATAGTTGACTTCTCTTGAATTTTAGTAGGCATTTTATCCAAGACAAAGAATGTTCTTCAGGTTTCTTATAAATGGGTAGGTGGAATCTTTAAGCTTTCATGGCTTTATTGATGGTGCAATATTTCCTATGATATGAACATTTTAGCATGCACACTTTGTATAATAATAATACTATATTTATCTTGGTTTATTTACTTTTAATCAGATATTTAGCAATGATGTTTCTATATAATAACACATTTTATTTTCCTTCTTTTATGTGAATCCAACTAAAGTTTCTTAATCACCAAATAATAGAATCATTTTTTTAATTATTTCTTCCAATTGATTTGTTTACTTTAAAAGTTTGGCTTCTAATAATTCTGAATATTATTTTAAAATGATTTAAATTCGAATATGTATGTCCATCTTTGTATTCGAATTTTTTTATACAAAAGAAAATTATCTTTTGCTTTACAGATGCATTATCTTAGAAGGCATAACACAATATTACAATTAATACTACTTTTATATCACATGTATTTTTTTTTAAATATATATACATTGAAACGAAGATTTTCATGGGTTGCATATATAAAACACATATTTTGCGGGTTCATCCATGTTAAAAAAAATTTAAATATTGATATTCCGATGTTTCGACTTGGTCACACAAGTCATCCACTGGGTGATAAAAGGTAGAAAGATGGCTGTAGAGGCACTACAATCACTGATTTGAATTAACGTTAAAGTTCCACCAATAGCAAAAATGTTAAATTTAAGAATGTTTTTTAAAAAATCTTTCCAAATAGGAGGAAGTTTGCATATATCACCTTGCTTATTGATACAATCTGGTTTTTTAAGTATCTCAATGGCTTCTCTAATTTTGCTCTGGTAGAGATTATCACATCTGGATACGATCCTGGTGCTAGAAAAGTCAATTTTATGATCTGAATCTATAGTATGGAGTGAGAGTGCTGATCATGATAAGTGTTGTTTAACTGCATTAGCACTCTCATCTCTCCTACCACTGATGTGATGATTACTCATACCTATGTAAGAAGCTTTACAATTTTTACATGAGATTTGATAAACACCATGAGTTTCAAGAGGGATTGAATCCTTAGGCTTGGTTATTATATTGCTGATCTTTTGATGAGTAGCGGTTTAATATACATTTAATACTGTCTATTCCTTTTTCATATGGAACGCAAATCCTAATTGCTGATTTATCATCTTTTTGTTTCCTATTTTGTCCATTTTGGGCTTGAAATAAGGCTTTTTCTAGTACCAGAATCATTTTCAAATGTGATAATGTCTACCAGTGCAAAATTAGAGAAGCCATTGAGGTACTTAAAAGGCCAGATTGTATCAATAAGCAAGATAATACATGCAAACTTCCTCCTATTTGGAAAGATTTTTTTAAAAAAGATTCTTAAATTTAACATTTTTGCTATTGATGGAAATTTAACGTTTATTCAAATCAGTGATTGTAGTGCCTTTAGAACCATCTTTTTACCTTGATGACTTGTGTGACCAAGTCAAAACATCAGAATATCAATATTTAAAATTTTTTAACACAGATGAACCTGCAAAGTATGTCTTTTATATATATATAACTTTGCCATTTTCCATTGTTGAGCAGACATAATATATATATTAAGGATTCAAACAATCATTTGTGAACATTTTAAATTTCATTTCCACAGTTGTTTGCTATGTGATTAGATTTCAATTCGATCATTGTTTTGTGTTTATGTACAATTTTTCGATATAGTTTTTCTTTAGTCAGTAACACATAACACATGTTTTAGTTTAATGTTAGTAAATATATATGTTTTCCCTAATTGTTTAATGTTTTTATTTT
Source organism: Epiperipatus broadwayi (assembly GCA_028023455.1). Lineage (NCBI taxonomy): Eukaryota > Metazoa > Onychophora > Udeonychophora > Euonychophora > Peripatidae > Epiperipatus > Epiperipatus broadwayi. The sequence goes on from JAQFVV010013191.1 coordinate 75,724, forward strand.
TATTTTTTTAAATAAAATGTTTATTGTATATATATATATGTATTGGAAAAGAAAAATGATAATATTGATAAATTGCTTGGCAATTTATTGGTTAGGCAAATATTTTTATATGACTCTAATTGGCAGAGTGCCCTAAACATTGGATGGTGTGTCAGGGTTGTAACTCATCCTTACATTATCAATGGAATAACTAAATTGTAGGTTATTAATTACAGGATCATTGTCTGGCTCAATTAGATGCATTAAGAGTGAATTGAGTGCATCTATGTTTGAGAGATCTGGCTCGTAAGCTTTGTTATTAAACATAGCAATATTATTGAGATTTTTTGGACTCTCTTTAACCTGTACCAATTTTCATTATATTAGCATAGGTTGGCTTATCTTGAGGTATATTACCTATCTAAAACTTGTTTTGTTTATTTTTAACATAACTGCTTGTGTAATTTGTGTTAGATTCTAGTTCATTAGAAAGATTTCTGCTAACTTCGCTAATATTAGCAGTTTAGCGCCTCTAGTGGGAGGTTGGGGTTTTTGGAAACATGGTTATTTATTTTTGCTGCTGAAGTTACGAATCACTTTTCTCTATTATTTTTGAGTTTTTGTGGATTTATTTTTTGGAATATGTTATAGGAACTCCTTTAGTTTTATATAAGCCAGTTTGTGAAGTTGAATGGCTTAATTCTGAGTTATAATTTGTTTCAGAGTTTTCATGAGTTCCAGCATCAGTATCACTCTACTGCGAATATGCAGTCATTGTTTTTATTTTCTGTGCAACTGGAATAAAATTCGGTGTGAATATAAATATGATTAGATTTTGTTATAAATTGCTTTTTATTGCTTTTTGTGTTTAATTTAGGAGATATTGTGCCATCTACAAGGTCATTTGTAGACACTCAACTTCTACAAATTGGAAATTCTGATTTTAATTGAAGGTGAACGGACAGTTGAAGGTAGTGATTCATCATTTTTACTCACCTTAGTAACAGTTCTAAGGGAAACTTATTATTTTGTGGATGTTCATTCACTTTTCCAAGAAATGAACCCATTGTTGACTGTTGTACTGTGGATTTTGGGGTCTCTCTAAGTTAGAACAACACTATCATATGTGAAAAAAAATTTACAATAGTAAGATATGGATAATCATTTTTCAATAAAATGGGGAGTATAATTAGAGAATCCTTAAAATCTTCAATAAGAGTATTATAACTTTTATCTGATCTTTCTCATCCACAGATATGAACTATATTTGGCATTAATGCCCTTGCCTTTCACAAGATTCTCAAAAGTCCTTTTTCTATGGTCTTAAATCAACCCTTTCACATTATTAATTTCAAAGCACATGGAGCTACTCGGATGCACAATTTCTCATATACCAGGTTTTCTATCAGTAGTAATTTACTTGGAGTTAAAATGTAAGCCACAATGACCACCAACATTAATTCAAACACATTAGTTAATTCTCCAAGCAATGAAGCATCAGATAAATTGAAGTGACTTTTCCAAAAATTGTTCCACCATTTCAGAGGAAGATGAGCATTTTCTGAACAGCCCCTAAGTTCTTTACCTTTTAAAAATCTCAACTGATCCATAGGCTGAAGAATAGTTATGGTTGATGATGAAAAGTGGGTCTTGATAAAACCGAATGCCAAGGTAATTCATAGAATCAGAAGAGTGAGCTGAAATGCTTTTGCTTTCCATGATCAAAAAAAAGAGGATATTGTCTCTAAGATACTTATGAATAGCTAGGCTGAACACTTCAGATTACCGAAATTTTCTATTTAGAATGCCACAAGTCTTTAAGATAGTTTTTTCCACTTTTATAAAACCTCTGGGATCTTCTGAATGATACACTTCTAGGACAAAAAGAGCAATGCAAGTCAGAATTTCATTGTTTAATGGATAGGCAATACCATCTCTCATTTTATAATTATGTTATATATGGCATTTCTTCCCAGAAATAAAATACTTGCTGTAGGTTTTCAATAATCCTGTCAAAACAGTCCTGATGACCCAAGTCTTCTGGTTAGAGTGCAACAAATCTCCAAGGTATTCCTTGAGATCTTTAAAAGTTCTGGGTTTTTGAATGATACATAAGTTGATTTTACATTTCTAAAAAACTGCCACAAAAAAAGCAATGGACATCAGTCTTTTAATGTTTTATCAGACATGATTTCTTCTTTTATAATTTATGTTCTGTATGGCATTATTTCTCAGAAAAATGAATTTTATCAATACTTGGCTGTGGATACAACTCTGTCCTCAATATATGCTTTTAATTCTTTGAGATAACTTTCAGCAGCAAAACTATCTTTACTAACAGTCTCATTTTACAATATAATGCTATGCAATCCAATTCTTTTCCGGAATCCAGGGAACCATTTGCTGGAAATAATTTTTTTGCAGAGATAGAAGTTGTAATAAGAATTTCAGCTAACAGGTTTTTAAGCAATTTTTTTTGGCTATTTCACAAATAATACTTCATAGATACTGTAATCTGCCATTTGTTTTGCAGTAATCTCCAGTGAGTTTCCATTTGTTCTATAATATTATGAATATCAATTGCTCAATCTACAAATTCCTTTGGCTGACTTCTAATTCTTTCTTTAATTGACTGTAGCATTCATTTAATCATTTTGTTTACAGATTAATTAATAGTTTTGTTTACAAATGTTTTTTCCCAACACCTCAAGGTTAATTTATTTTTGACAATTTTTCTGATTCATGAATTTAAATTACTAGTATATCTGTATAAAAACATTACAATAAATAAAAATAACTAAAGATTAAGCAATAAATCATGGAATGACCAAAATGTGCATGTGGTTATAATTCATCAGTTATGTTTGTTGTCATAACATTTAATTAGAGGAGTCAAGTCTGAGCACACAATTGAAATGATTCTTCTGTGCTTCATTCTTTGAATTCCAAAAGTTCATGTAAAATATCCTTACCTTTACTTTGTAATATTTTTGTCAAGTTCCAGTTGTGTGATAAAAAAAATAGCATTTGATGACAACAATCAATATGACCCATAGTATTGTTATTATCATATATTTGATTTCACTATATTTTCCCCAGCTTCTGTGCTTACAAGTTTTTCAGAAGACGACATAAATGATATCTAAACTTGTTTTTCTGTCTTATTTCAAGGTCATAACATTTTTATGCTGAAAAGCCTGAAAGCCATTTATTTAATTTTTTGAAATTTCTTCTGGTAAACTACATTTTCTGCCATTGTCAATACGATGACCATCTAATTTCTCTATGAATAAATCTACATGATCTATTGACATATACAAATAGTCTACATTACACAGTAATTTACCCCAATAATTATGCATCCGTGAAACTCACTTCCTTTTTATTTTATGCAGATATTTTCCAAATGGTTAAAAAAGTCATAGCTGTATCAACTATCTGTCTCACAAACAACAAAAAAATTCAAAACAATTTTTTTTGATGTTATGCATTTTTCATGATAACCATTTTTGTACAGCATCAAATTCTTATTCCCTGCTAATGTTTTGATCTAGGCTAAGTGCTCATCACTTCATAAAACTTATAGATTTTGGATTTGGATCAGTATTTACACAAGGAGTTTCATTACTAGAAAAAGCAATGTATATTTAGCACCTGTCATCACCTCAGAAAATATGGGTATATAAAATATTTTACTCCATGACTACCATTCTTGTGAGACATTTTGACAAGATGTTGGGGCATTATTCAATGCTAAAATAATCTTCTCTCTTTATATTGTAAGGTCAAACCTGTACATTCGCATAACAAAATCCAGAGTTTTAATAAATCATCCCAAGGCTGACCAGCATAAGGTGGTGATGACCACATGTCTGATATAGCCCCAGTTCCTTTACTAATGCTCAAAGGTTTACTACCTAACAGATGACATGTATGAGGCCACAGCAGTATTTTCTTTAATCATGTCCCAGCAGTAGCACATCGGTAAAGCACAAGATTAAGGAAAACTGACATTTTGAACAGTATAGCTATATAGATATCGTTTGGCTAATGCATAATTATCAAATATGGATTATGATTCTTAACAACTAATCAGTAATGACTTAACAATGAGCAATATTGAGACACTAAGCAAAAGTTAAATTTAAAATTAATTTAATGAAAACCAAATACTTGAATAATAGAATTAATAAATGAAAATAATAATTACAATAATTATACGGATTCTCTCACTCACAGGTGATTATGTTAGGGATACAATTTAACATTTAAGTTTGGGTCACATGCAGGTGATGATTTTTGATATAATCATTTATGGTTTACTGAGTTACAAGTAACTTTGGTTTATATATATATATATATATATGACATCTTAAATCACTTACAGGTGATATAAATTTTCTGGTTACAAACTAGTTAAATTATTCAATTTGTCATATATATGTATATCACTCACAGGTGATGATTTTGGATGTAAGCATTTGCAGTTTATATATATATATTGTACCTATATTGATATAGGCACATATAATTTTATCTAAAATTATATTATTAAAATAATCGTTCATAAAAAAAAAAACATAAAATTAAACGTTGAAGAGTTTATTGCAGTTTGTTTTAGAAAAGGATAAGAATCAAATAGTTTTCTAGCATTAGTTTTGAAATAAAAAAGCTACAATTAATTAATCAGAAGGGGAGAGGGGTGTTTCGTTAGAGAAATTAAACTAAGGGTTATAAAAGGAAGAAAAGAGTTTTTATTAGTATTCGTAAAAATATAATTTAAAAAGTTAAAACATACAAATCTCTTTTCATTCAAGTTTAATTAAAGAAAAAATAATGTTAAAACTAAATAGTAAATTGTATTAAAAATATATGTGCAATTGTCAACAATAGAATAAATGTTATTTTAAATAAATGAGAGGTAAAGAAGATTATCATTAAAAAACACGGCAATGGTTATTAATTAATATCAAACAACATTTTTGCATGGCTATTACTAATTAAGCAATCTTTCAAAACACGTTTATCAAATGATTATCACTGGAATTTGACAACAGATCTTTGCAGGAGATATGACATGTCGCAGATATAAATAGACTTTTTTATCGGACAGTGAATCAGTTCACAAAGTAATTGAGTAGTGCAGTTCACAAATTAATTGAATCAGTTGAGTTAATTATACCCAGAAACAAAATGAAGTGCTGAGAAGATTTTGGAAATATACGTTTCTCTCCACCAGCCCAGATGTCTGACAAAACAGCAAGATCTGCCCATGAAATAATGTCAACGTAACAACTTGGAAATCTCCGTCAATATCTAATTGTCTCTAATAGTAATAATCGTGAATAATAAGGAAACTCATCAAGGAAACATCCCAGCTGGCTGGAAGCATTCATACTGGAACCATTCATACTGGAAGAAACAACAAACAAGAAGAAAACAAAGTGTTAAATCTACGTTCAAAATCCTAGGTAAAACATTTGCTTATTTTCGTTTATACTGTAATAGCCATTGCATTTCATTAATTCGTGCGAATCCTCCAAGAGTCTTAATTATATGAACTTGATATCATACATAAATGAACTATTGATATGTGTTTAAATTTCAAATGCTATGTAATACTTTATTATTATTATTATGTGTGTGCATGAGTTAATATGTGCGTGATCCTTATATCAATATTATTGGTTAAATTAGATAAATACCAGTGTTCAGTTATGAAAATATACAAGAATATTTAAACTAGTTTAGAAATGTTAATTTAAAAATATGCGTGTGTTTTTATTAGAATTATAAAATGTTTAAATTTAGTAAATAAAATGTTAGTTAATAAATTGTCTTTAAAATTAAACTTCATTTGTCGGTCAATTCTTTTTATCAATTCTTTTACCAAATTCTTTTATCAATCTCTTTTATAAATTCCTTTTATAATTCTTTTATCAATTCTGTTAACCACTAATGAAGTATAATCTATTAGTGATTACAAACAGCTGAGCCAGTGGTGGATTTAGGCATTGAGTTAGTGGCCACTGTTCAAAGTGCGTTGTCTATTCTTTTAGTATTCTTTTAGAATAAACAGCTGGTGTCCGTGTTTATACACAAACAAAAAAGTGCTTTGGATTTGGTGTTGAACTCAACAGCTGAGAAGAAGCTATGTCCTGGAAATGTAATGCTAGTTATATACTTTATAGCTATCGTTTGGGCATACATACTCTCCGAGTATGTTCTTCTCTGCCTAAGAGACTGGTGTTTTGAATGCACATATTCGAACCCTGTTCAATATATATATATATATATAGTGTTTCCAATTACTCGCAGGTGATTATTTCAGGTTACAAATAATTAAATTTACTTTGCTATATATATATGTCTATCACTCTCAGTTGATGAAGATTTGTACATCTTAGGTTACAGTTTTCATGAGACTTATTAAGTTAAGAATTAGTTTAGTTTGCTCATGATTATCTATGCCTAGTTTATGATATAACAGGATCTAGATTTGCTTTAGAGCTAGCAGAAGTAATTATTAACATTTATAAAAAATATTATATTAAATGCGATTCTTTAATATTCTCTACATAGCGTATATGCCTATAAAATTTGATTCGGGTTCAGATCAAAGCTGAAAGATACAATTATTATGGCAGGATGAACTGATGATTTGGCAGTCAGACTTCAGATACCAAGCGTATAGAAAATATACAATCTGAGTCCCTATGTCTCAAATGTGTGCTTTTTCATGGGATTTGTACCAAGTACCAGTTCCCTTGACACTGTATCCATTGCTGTGAAATATGAGACCTTTTAGTCCAGTGATTGAACAACTAGTTTAACTGTCTGGAGACTCGTGCTCCAGTTCTAAGAATGCAAATGGGGGGAGGAGCTAACTCTTCACCCTTTTGAAGGAGGTAGTTGTCCAAACTAAGGGTAATGGGGTATCCCTTAAAACATATGCCTATTAGAAGTGATACAGCAACAAGTATGTATGCTGAAGCATTTTTAAGGACACATTCACCCCACTGACTACAGCATTATATAATAAAAATGGTATGCTAAACAATAGTTTCCTTCCATGAAACTACCATAGATCAGTTCATTATATAGCATCTATAATTATGCTATTAAAGAAAGCTTATGAATCTAATTTATAAAGCTATCTATATAGGCATTTTTAATTCTAGGGAGGATTACAGCATATTATGGACAATTACAATACTAAGTTATAGCTTTATGCTGTATTTTATCAATTCAGCTAAATATTACTTAAATATCACATTTAAAGCAAATCTATCTTAAAGCAATTATAAGCTTCTAACTATATCTTTTAAATAAGACATTTTATCCAGTTCAAAATGGAGTTTCATTTGTGTGTCAATGTATGTGATATTACATATATGTGTGAGATTTAATCACTTCTCACTAAGCATTTAACTAAGAGTAAAACTTTGTTTTGAACAAATATAGCATAAACAAATACATAATGGAAAATAATAATCTGGCATAGATTTTTAAAGGAAATATAAATTTAAAGATAAGATTTCATGTAAGTGAAATCTGAAATTTGGCTTTACTTTAGCTTAGTTTAAAAGGGAATTGAAATGAAATTAGCTTAAAATTGATTGAACCAACTTGCTATAGATTTAAGTTATTTATGAGAATTATTAATAAAAGCAAATATTATTATTAAACTAAAATATGTAAAATAACTTGGAAACTTAAATATCATTTTAAAAAATTCAATAAAAACTATACGTAATAAATCAGTTATGATAAACCATTTAGGATCACTCAATTAAAGCAATTTAACCAATCAATAAGTCAGTAAATAAGTAAATCAATAAATAAATCAGTAAATAAATTAGGCAACATTTGGGATTTTAAATAAAGAAAATAAAAATTACGTACAGCTTGAAAGTTTAGAATACATTATTAATTTGGCCATAATTAATAGATTTCGGAATTAACAAATTATAGTTGGAGAATTAGCATTAAGATGAAAAAGGTTGTTACTGCAATCTTTCTCTGCTGGCAAGTTGGTTCCATGTTGAAGGATTTTTTAGCTGGCATTGGTTCCTGTTTCACTGTTTCCCACATCTGGTAGACCTTCTCGGAGTTGAGAAAGCAAGAAAAATTCCCTTCTACCCCAACATCATAATCACCAAATTTACAAAATACTTTGTCAATGAATTGAACTGAGTGTCCAAATGCTTTAACGATGGCTGCAGAAGCTTATATATCAGCTTACCCCCTCTACCCTGTCATAGTATTTTTAGATTTGTTTTTCTCATTACCTAGCTGCCTTCTGAGAAATCGTGGAATCCCACTGTGATTGATATTTTTACAAGTGGGTTTTTCCTTGGTCAACCACATTTTTTCCTTCAGTTGCCGAGGATAATTTATTCATACTTTTATTTTAAAATCTATTTTTACTCTTAGATTTGTAACTGGATCATGATACAGCGAGAAGGATTAAGTTTTATGAAGTCATCTTTTTTTAGAAAAACAAATCCAAAGATGAAAAACATTTTGTTATATATGTAACTCAATCATATAATTTACCAATATATGCAGAAAATGTAATAATTTTAAATATTACTCTTAGAATAAATATTCTAAATAGAGAAATTTCTAATGTTTTAATTCTATTAACATTATTCTTTCCTGCATATATGTAGTCTCTTGTTACACATACAAAGCATTTTCCATTTATTTTACTACTAGAAATATATAAGCACATTTTTATGGGTTTTTACATTTATACATGTTTCTTTATATTGTATGCTAAGATATATGCACACATACATAACTAATATATTTATGTTTTAAATTAGTCTGATTTTAGTACAATATTAACATAATATAATTATAATATATGAGGATTTAGATATAAGTGTATATAAATAAACACTACTATAGTAAATAGTAGGTGAAACAGTAAGATAGATAGATCTGATTGTTTCATATCCTCAAACTCACAGGAAGAATTATTAATTTTTACCATTGGATACCCTTACTTTGGATATTGGCAAAGTTTTAAAGAATTCAAAAAGAGGAAAAAAAAACTTTTACCTTAGGTATTACTCAATTCAATAATTTTAAAGCAGATCCTGCCCTATTTTATTCATTCCTATACAGTGAACATCACATGACCACCACTTCTTATGCTTCACTGATGAAGGCCACAAGCCAGAAACTAGTCTGGGGATATTGGATGAGTAGACACTAGATGGGTATTTTATGTGCAAGCCTCCTGGCATCCATTGATTACTCTAGCTTGCTGTGTGTGGCAATATGTATAATGAGTTTTGCCTGCTTTAATCCCTATACAGTAAGACAATATCCATTCTATACTACTACAATACACTAATCGAATAATTAATACTTATGATTTTAAGCTTTTCAGATCTCTAGGTAGGACCTGTGGTTTCAAATGACATTTTACAATGTTTTAAGCTCCTTGTGTTATATGTGCCTATGGTTGTTTTATATCCCATTTCTAAAAGGAATGCATTATGTCCTTGCTGTAATTTTATCTTGAAGGGACCCTTATACAATTGGCAGAACTTATGGAATCTACTATGGGATTTATTATCAGTCTGTAAAGTATTATATTTACTGTTACCTGGCAGGTTCTGGTATGGTCCTTTTCTTAACTGTACATGCCTATCAGGTGCTTTAGTGCATCCCCTCTCTCAGAACTATAATTCTTGTTTGATTTCTTTTTCATGCCAGACATGGGCTGCTTTCTTTCCTTTTTCTCCTTTTCCATATTGTACTTTCTGCTCTATCCTTACTATTGACTTTATCATTCTTTTAAGTTTTGATCACTTCCTACACATCTTAATATCTATTTTTATATAATATTTTTTTCTTTTTTTTATTAACTTGAAGACTAGTGGTCTCCATTGAGATCTATTTGCTGTTCTGTCTTTCTGGCTTAGCTTTCTTTGTTTAGCTTTCTTCTCTGTGAGACCTAGCACATCCTGTTTAATTTTAATCTTACAGTTTACCCTTATCCCTATACTTGTTTCAGACTCCCGATCTTTATACTCCTTGCATAGGTTACATTCTTGTTTCTGTCCCTTATTGTCTACACTTATGACAGCTAACCTATCTATTCCACTCTTACTCTCTATACCCTCCAAGATGATCTTCCCCTGGTTTTATTTTCTCTCTACCTCCATAAAGTTATTTCCTGCATCTACCTTTGTAAGTTTTAACTCATCCTGATGAATATTGTTATTTACCTTCTTCATGTCACTTTCCTTTATGTTTTTTTCCCACCATCTTTCCATAACCTCCTCTTATTTTCGAGCCCCTTTTCTATTCCTACACCATGTTCCCTAACTATATCTTTTTTCTTCTTCATTTTCTGCTCGGTAGATCTTTCTCAATTTCCTTTTCTTCCTTAACTTCATTGTGAAGCTCTATTTGCTCTACCATTTCACCTACTAATTTTGTTATAACTTCTATCTTTGCCCCTTCCATTTCTTTTATTGAAATATATTCTACTTTGATGATTATTTCTGAAAGCAGTTTTTCTATTTCTTCAATCATTTCTGTTTCCACCTTTAATCCTTCTGTTTCATTATTTACAGCTTCCAGCTCTTCTGCTTTCTGTAAGGGCTCATTTATTTCAGATATGATGGGCATTATTTCTTCCTCACTTAATGGAATTACTTCAATGATTTCTTTTCCTATCACAATGTTCTTTTTCTCACTAGCACTTTCTGCCTCCATTCTCTCTAGAGCACTTGGCTCAACCATTTCTTCAATTCCTTATAATTCCATCTTTTCTGCTGGTATATTTATTTTGATAAATTCTATTTTTGTAATGGGATATTATCTCTGCCTCAATCTGTTTTTCAAGTACAGATTCTTTTTTTAACTTTAGAAATTCCTTCAATAGTTAGTTGTGGTGGGCTCACAATTTCCACAGTTTCTTTTGTAACTTCTATATTTTTTCCGCTTCCTTTGATATCTCTTTGGTTGGAAGTTGTACAGTTTTCTTAACCTGCTCTAATTCAGCCATATACTCTGGCTCTTTTTCTGTTTTATTCGTTTCTTCCTCCACTGTATTATTGCTATCTGTAATAGACCTGGCTGATTCAATGCTCTCATTCCTACACCCTATTATAGCTAAACATTTTTCACTTAATAGGCTGTTTAACTTATTATCTATCTCCTTGACTCTAGTCTCTATCTCTTCTTTACTCATTCATTCATTCTGTTTACTATTTACTAATATGGTTGTTCCCACTACTTCATCTAAGTTTCCTAGTGTCTTATTCCTCTCTTCCTCTATTTTATTTACTCTTTGTTCCAGGCCCTGTTGCTTTTCCAAAATGTCCCTTCCTTCACTGTCTCTATTTCCCATGATGCCAACATTTTCTCTTAACTTATATACTTCCTCATGGATCCCTCAACAGTATTTCCTTTTTTTGAGCCTTTTGTTGCCCTTCTGTTTCCTTTATTCTTTCTTGCATTTGCACTATTGTTTGTTTAATTTGCATCCCTTGTTTCTCTACCTTTTTTCTTTGTTTTTCTATTTTATCTTTCACCTGGAGGATATCCCCTTTGACTATGTGAATACTTTCTTGCATGCATTTTTCATGTGCGGCCAATCTCTCTGCATTCCTGCTGGGCTTTGCTATAGTTTTGCTTGCATTTTTTTCCACCCTTGGTCCATTTCTTCTCTAACATTTGTCTCATTGTTTCTATTAATTCTTGCTGGTCCTTTTTCTTTTCTTTCCAGTTCTTTCTTTCCTTCTCTTCCCACTCTTTTTTATCCTTTTCTTTTTTTTTCTGGTCCTTTCTCTCCTTCTCTTCCCGCTGCTTTTTATCTATCCTTTTCCTTTTCTTCCCAGTTCTTTCTCTCTTTCTCTTCTCACTCCTTTTTATCCTTTTTCTTTTCTTCCCAGTTCTTTCTCTCCTTCTCTTCCTGCTCCTCTTTATCATTATCCCAACACATCATTAAGGCTACTAGCAGTTGCTCCATGTTTTCAGCTTTCTCCTCTTTAGTCTGATCCCCCATGGGTGCTATGATTTCTTTGGGCTGTTCTGCCATGGTCTCTTTTTTACTAACCCCTAGTTCCACTTCTGTATTACTGTCACTATCCTCCATGATTTTTTCCTGATCTAAACATTTTTCATTTTATCTTTACTGGCTTTTCTACCTTGTCTTCCTTAACTTCCTCTTCTACATTACTTTCCATTATTAACTTTTGCTTAACTTTATGTGTGGCTGCCTTGCCCTCCTTTTTTCGATGTCTACCTTTTCTTCCCTTTACCACCTTATTCTACCCTCTCTCCTGAAGCCCTTATACTAATTAACCCTTTTCACTTCTAGTCTTGCCGAGCATATTTAATCTATCCTCAACCATAATAATAAAATAAATTAACATATTTAAAATGCAACTCACCTGTCTACTATTATTATTACTTCCACATGGTTTAACAAATTTTGTACACCAAATACTCGTATTTTTATCCTGCCTGATTTTCCCCTTTTTATTTCAATCTTGCTCATTTCAGTCTCAAATCACACATGCTTTATTATTTATAAATTTTGAATAATAATAAAATAAAAAAATCTTTCTCCCTCTGACAACAAATTTGTATGAGGATAATTTGTCAGTTTACTCAAATTACCTTGGGACCAGTTGTCAGTAAATGAGCTATATACAATGTTTGTTTTAAACATGTCACATCTATATTGATATTCTATATATATATCCAGCTATACTTTCAAAATGCAAAGCTCTTTTCTTATTTATATAATTTCAACATGTAAATATGACTACTATATACAATACACAATTTAGAGTCATGACAAATAATTGATAATATTTTAAGTCACAAAATTTTATATATATGGAATTAATTCAAATTCCATATCCAGTGAAAATTTTTTTTTACATATTATATCACTACTACCATATATTTTAATCAGTTCAGGATGGTTTAAATTAATAAATTCTCATGTTTGGGCATTCATACCCGAAAAAAAAATTTTTTTAACATATATACACATATTTCTAACGAATGATCTTTACAGGAGTGGAATGATTAACAAAGTCCCACACTTGGGCATCCAAACCCGCAAAAAAAAATCTACTGTAATGGTCAAACCTGTACATTTGCATAACAAAATCCAGAGTTTTAGTAAATCATCCCAAGGCTGACCAGCATAAGGTGGTGGTGACCATGTGTCTGATATAGCCCCAGTTCTTTTACTAATGCTCAAAGATTTATTACTTTATGGATGACACATATGAAGCCACAGCAGTGTTCTCTTTAATCATGTCCCAGCAGTAGCACATCAGTAAATCACAAGACTATGGGAAACTGACATTTTGAACAGTATAGCTATATAGAAATCATGTGGCTAATGCATAATTATCAAATATGGAATGAGATTTTTAACAACTAATGAATAATGACAACAATGAGCAATATTGAGACACTAAGCAGAAATTAAATTTAAAATTAATTTAATGAAAACCAAATACTTGAATAATAGAATTAATAAATGAAAACAATTGCAATTATTATACGGATTGTCCCACTCATAGGTGATTAAGTTAGGGATACAATTTAATATTTAAGTTTGGTTCACATGCAGGTTATGATTTTGGATATAATCATTTATGGTTTACTGAGTTACAAGTAACTTTGGTTTACATATATAACATCTTAAATCACTTGTAGGTGATATAAATTTTTTGGTTACAAATTAGTTAAATTATTCGATTTGTCATTTATATATGTATATCACTCACAGGTGATGATTTTGGATATAAGCATTTGCGGTTTATATATATATAGTATTTCCAATCACTCACAGATGATTGTATTTTGGGTTACAAATAATTCAATTTACTTTGCTATATATATATATATGTCTATCACTCGCAGGTGATGAAGATTTATACATTTTAGGTTAACAGTTTTTATGAGACTTATTAAGTTAAGAATTAGTTTAGTTTGCTCATGATGATCTATGCCTAGTTTATGCTACATAACAGGATCTAGATTGGCTTTAGAGATAGCAGACATGATTATTAACATTTATAAAGAATATTCTAATACATTAGAGATCAGCCTGTCAAGCTATTGTGCGTGTGCTTTTTACGAGTGTTAATAATAAATGAATACTTTGACTCCCAACACAAGATATAGTATTTAGGAAGAATAAAAAGAATCCACTTATTCTATCCAACCCAAATGCTTATATATGGGCAAATCTTAAGTACTGGAAGTGGAAGCGTGACAATAGACCACTCACTTTAAATTACTGTTTACGCTGTCTGTATTATTAAATGTTAATATTCTCTACATAGCTTATATGCCTATGAAATTAGATTCAGGTTCAGATCAAAGCTGAAAGATACAATTAGGTCTGTGCTCTGTCTTCTTTCTGTATCAATTTCTATTTGGGTCAATATTTCATCAATTGTACTCACTGATCTCTTTCCCACCATCCATTTGATTTCATCAGGTAAATTTTTGTATGTGATTTCTACAATCTGTTTCTTTGATAAATTATACTCTTCTAAGGACCTTAGCATGGCCACCTGTCACCTAAAAAATTATATGTGCAGTTCCCCATTCCCTTCTTGAAATTTCTGTCCTACAACATGGTTTTTTATCCTTTCTTGCATCTCTTCATTCCAAAATACTTTAACTAATCTTCCTTGTATTCTAGAAATGTCTGCAGTTGGTGCCTCAGTGATTTCCACCATATCTCAGCATTTTTCTCTAAGTGGTGATAAGCTATGATCAATTGTTGCTTGTCCCATCAGTTTATCTGTATCTTCTACTTCTGTACTATTTATTTGATTAAAATCATACAAAGTAGAATCCTTTTGACAATTTATTTTAGGTGATTCAGAATTCCATCTGTTTTTCAGCAAGAAAAATGCTTGGTGATATTTTTGTGAATTTGGAAGAAGTTTGAGATAGTAGAATTGGGTCCTAGACTTTCTTTTTGAAGAACAATATCTAATTTGGGAAGTTACTAAAAAAGATCAAGTAAATCTCCTAGGTTTTTTAGTTTGATCAATATTTTAGTATCTACAAAGTTGACAGAATCAACAC
The DNA here is from genome assembly GCA_028023455.1 of Epiperipatus broadwayi. Classification (NCBI taxonomy): domain Eukaryota; kingdom Metazoa; phylum Onychophora; class Udeonychophora; order Euonychophora; family Peripatidae; genus Epiperipatus; species Epiperipatus broadwayi. Next base: position 90,802 of record JAQFVV010013191.1, read on the forward strand.
TTTCCAAAATAGAATCCTGATGAAGTGTTTGTAGTTCAAATTTTGTTTCTGTTCTATAGTTAAGATAGTAGTTGATAAATCTTTAACATTATTCTTTGTCACTACAGTAACTTGAACTAAAGAATTCAATTCACATGAATTTCCTTTCAGATGTGGGAAAGAATTTTTTATAACAGGAGTTCCAGAAGTTGTAAATCTTGAGGGAGTTTTATTTTGATCCTTGTAATAAGAGACTGGACTTTTGAATGAGCTATTATGGTGGAAAAATAATCATCAAAACTCTTTTCATATCTATTTGAGACTTTCTTGCACTTCTTTTAGATATTCTGGTGCATGTTTGCAATTCTTTGTCTTGGTGAACTACCGCTAAAGCAGCATTAGCTTTTTCTAATCTCTTAGGAGCAGCTAAAGCATGATCCTGGCTCCTTATCTTAGGAGCAACATGTTGTTTTGGTAAAAGTCAGAGAGCTGGATGTTAAAATGGCCCCTTATTGGGCACCATTTTAACATCCAGCTCTCTGACCTTTTACCAATCCTTCAGGTATGATCAAATTATCGATCTTTGCTTCAATAGATATATTTATGTGTGATGGCAAATCTGTCCCTAAGTGCCAATCTTATCTAACAACAAGAATTATATCTTCGAAAACACAAAATAAAAGTTTCTAGTGGTCTCTAGGATGAAATATCCAGACTAGCTCAATCTCAAGGCATGGGAGATAAATCTATCAGGAGAACAGTATTTGTGTATTAAATAAAGGTAAGTCATTTATACCTTCCAATGGCTACTATACGAATCATACAACTTACACTTTAAATAAATACATATTTCTAATTTAAATTACATTTATTAGTACATTCATATATATAAATTTGATTTCAAACACCTAATTCATTTGTTAAATAAATAGTATTTTATCTTACATACATTTATGAAAGAGAGTACATATATGTCAGAGTTGTTTGTTAGCTGAACTTATACATTAAACTTTAATAAAAGAATCTTTCTTAACATTTCACTAAAGCACATGTTTTTATTACACTAATACAAAAATGTTCTTTAGTTATAGATATAAAGTCATAATTACCTCCTTGGAGGATGAACATTCATGATTTAGGGCGGATCCTCTGTAAGCTTACAGTGTCCTACTGGAGATTGTCTTATGAGTAGTAATAATCAGTACAGTGAAGAAAGCTTCCAGTGTTGCACAATTATTAATTTCTCCTTTAGTTGTTAGGTAGGTGTTGCAAGCAGTTGGTATGATTGTTATATTTGTTAGTAGTTGCTCAATCAATCCATTTTGTAGAGTTAGATCCTTAACTTTCCATAATGAATGTTATCATATTCAGGCGAGTTCAGACAGCTAAACATGGGGCCAGACTAACGAATCTATACACTTAACTTATGCCAACATTTCTATGGGATGCATTTTTCTTGAGATTTATAAATTGAACTAAAGTATAATTTTTATTAATTCTTTAACGATTACTTGATCTGCTTCCCTTCTCGGTCAATTTCCGAATAACTCTTTTTTTTTATCTTTTAGAAAAAAAGTTCTCTTTTATGTAAACTTCATAACTTTCCCACTTTAGATCTATCCATCCGCTGATGACCCTATCTCTGGAATGCTTTTAGTGCCAGCAAGTTTCCATTGTTTCTAATTATTTAACAGAGTTCTTAGAATTTTAATGGCAAATGTCATTAACAGAAATATAGCCAGATGCACAACTTGACAATTTATACTATCTTTAATATTAGATACCTTTATATTATTTTCATTAAGAAACATGCACTACAAGTATTATTTTAAAATCATAATATAATGTAATAAATCAAATACCTACATCTTACAAAATCAATGAAATACGGCTGTGCACAACTGCTCTTTCATTTTCACCTAAATATCTGTATTTAATATATATATATATATATATCACACTATATGTATCATGATTATCATTATAGGTTGCACCTTTAATGTTTACCACATTCATCTTACACTCCCTTGCAACAGGGTTCAAATGAATAATTTATATATATATATATATTCATTTTGAGTTATGTTAGTTAATAATACCAACCGCAATTAACACTCGGTCATACTTAGGGTCTTTGCTTAAGTCTCTAACTGTATTCGAACCCAGCTACTGTTACAATATATAGAATATACAAACAATTTGACTGTAAAACAAAACTTAAATTTTAAATTCCTTAGTAGCGCTTTCAATTATCCTCATAATTGAAAGTGCTACTAAGGAATTTAAAATTTAATATTTTTGTTTTACAATTAAATTGTTTGTATATTACATATAATATTTTTTCATAATGGGTATTTTACATTTGTATTTAATATATATATATTGTAACGGTCAAATATGTGCATTCGCGAAACAAAATCTAGAACTCTGATAGATCATCCTAAGGCTGACCAGTTTTATGGTGCTGGAATCCACGACTCTGGCCTAACCCTAGTTACTCTACCACTGCTCAGAGCTTTACTACCTTGCAGATGACACAGTTGAGGCCACAGCAGTATTTCTCCTCTTCATGTGCCAGCAGTAGCACAACAGTAGAACAAAAGACTGGGAAAGTTGGCATTCTATCTAGCATAATTATATATGTATCATGTGGCTAGTATGTGACTTAAACATTTAGAAGATTTTAATAACAACAAAATGATTATTAAATACTAAATAATTATGAGTCGGTGAGCAAGACTAAGACATGAAGCCAGATTAAATTTAAAATTAATGTAATGAATTTAAAATATGAAAACAATAATTAAAATAATATTACGATGTATATGTGTTTGATCTCACATGCAGGTGATTAAGGGATGTTTACAGTATAATGGGATTCACACGCAAGTGATGGATTTTAGAAACAATGGATTTTAGAAACAATTTTACGGAGCTGAGTTTACATGATTTGGTTTACATATATAGATGAAATCACTCGCAGGTGATTATAAATTTCTAGTTGCAATTATTAAAGTTTTAAGGTTTATGCATTTCTGGTATATATATATATTGTAATAGGTACCCTCTCTTACCGAGATTACGGGCTTCGAAATAAACATGACATAGCGTAAGGCTTTATTTATTTACTTATATCGATAGTTATCCACTATCCACACAAGGGGGCGCCAGATACGATTATTTAAGTGGAATTTAATTACTCGCATCACCTTACATCACATCAAAACGATTTCGAAGTCTAATCCCGCCCACCAGCTCAAACTCCCAGCATGGACCAATAAGGTTTCTCAAGGCCGTTACATGATTGTTTCAAAGACAACTCCTTACGGAAAAGACGCACAGTTCACTAATGGGAAAGAAGTTTTAGTTTGCTAATTGATTGATCCTCGCACTAGACTTGATTATTGGTTGTTTGTGACCAATACGACGGTTCGTTTATGCCCCGAACAACTAGGCTTATAAGATCATCCCCCCTATACGCTATATTCAATATAATTGTTTGACATTTGTTTATACATTTATCATAGACCCGCCCAATTCTTAAGTCTATCTTAACTAAGGGAAAATAAATAAACATCGTGACTTACGGCACGATGTTGGCAAAAGACATTTTAAAAAGAAATAAAAAAATAAATCTAAATCTAAATAAGTATAACTTAATGATAAATTTGTGAACGATCAAGAGTAAATGAGATAAGACTTTAATTGTATGAAAAGACTTGAGAAATGCTCGACTTGTTTATATACTGAACGAATTTATTAAATATAAAATACTAATTTGAATTTTATTCGCACACGCACACATACATTCACGCTCGCAGAGAAACATATTAAACATAATAAAGTATGAATGATAAATACAAGTTTCCTTTTACATTTTGAGAATACGGATTATGGTTTGTTAGATTTTACTTAAGTTCAAAGTTCATGTTTTGAAAGTCCTACGATTACGATAGATTGCAATAATAGATTAAATGTTACAGCAAATTTTATGATTTATTTACACAAGTGTGAGTTAGTTAACTATGAGATTGCCTTTAAGAGTTTACGAATTGAGTGAATGAAACATAATATAAAATAAACTATTTACCTAGGATTTGATTTTGACTTCCGCTGCTTCGAGTGAAACGAGGATTTGAACTTGGGAGATGGCTTTCATGATGAAGTGATTTGTTTATTTAAAGTGAGCATAGCATGGTCTGGACGATGTTGGTATTTCTCGGAACATAATGATTAGGTTGGAGCATTAATTTCACGTGGAGATGTGATTGGATTTCCATAGCTTCGGAGATATTCGGTGGCGGAGCGTCGATCAATCACTGAAGGGTTTTCTAGCCCCTCATGACAATCGACGCTCTCAGTATTAATTTCATAATGATCATCTTGGATTTGGATACGGCGAACTGAAAGACTATTATTCTATGTCACGCTATATTAACTAAACACATAAAGTGAGGAACTCTTTCAGCAACGATATCAACAATGATAACAGCAACCAGAAAAAAAATACAACAACAGCAATAATAATAACAACGGAAAAGAAAAAGCAAGCAAGAGTAATTGAATAGATTTCGTTTGATATTTATAAGATGTAATCCTTATCTTAGGATCCAATCTCCCCCCAGAGTTCCATCTTTTTAAGAGTTGTCGTTCAGGTCCGTGTTTGACGTAATGTTCACTCAATCCTTTTTGCTTAAGGCAAATTTTGGTCTTGGCAATCTCATGTTGCAATCTCTGTTAACCAACTTCTATTCATTCATACTTTGAGTGCATGCGTGTGTGTGTTTTCACAAGAACAATACAATCTACATTAATTTTAGAAGTCGAGCATTTAATCTTTTCTCAAATCTTTTCTATGAGTTTTACCTTTGCTAAAATTATAATTTACAATAAACATTTTAAATCCCGTGGCGCATACAAATGGAAATTAACTTTGAATATTTATTAGAGCATATTATATTTTCCTTTATTATATTATTTTAGAGAATGTCCTATTATTAATTTTATGTGAAAGCCTTAACTATTTAATTAGACAATTATTATCTGTATTTTATAAATGTAGTTTATAAATGGGAAGAAAACTATTAAAGGTTATAAATATAATGTTACGAGTATTTTATACTGCTTGAGTGTGTGTGTGTGTTTATTTACATCGACTTGTCTTGTTATAATACATATACCGACTTTGTCTCGGTATATATCCCCGCGCTCCGTCCAAAAAATTAAAATGCGAGGTTTGGCATTTTAATTTTTTCCATGTAAATTTATTTATTATTAATTTTCTTTTTACCCCGCTCCTCTCCCGTACGATGAGGGGTTTGAACTTCGTTCACTAATTTCAAGGCCCGGGCATTATACGTCCCAATCCTTCGGGTCCCTTCATACAATATGAAAGCATTGTTTCCATATACGTGCCCTATGACGTAAGGTCCCTCATATAAGGGTTGGAATTTTTTGTAGATGCCCTGTTCTGGCCGGCTTACAGGATTCGTCCGCACCATGACTCTGTCCCCTTCTCTGAATATTCCTATCACAGCTCCCTGCCTCTTTTTTCGGACTTGGCTCATTTTCTGCAGCTGCTGCTTGGCTTCTTGGGCATCCCTTGCTCGATTGATTCTCTCCCTTTGAGGCCAGGGTCCTTGGGCATATGGGTATGGTCTCATTCTCCCAAAGTGAAGACGGTAAGGTTCAAAACCAGTCGACTCATTCCGGGTTTCATTTATCATGCTCACAACCCGGGGTGTTTCCTTTACCCACGCCTTATGGTTCCCATGCACGTATATTCTGAAAAGCCGCCCCAGTTCCCTCATCATTCGCTCGCAGGGATTGGCTTGAGGATTCCTAATAGACGTGAGGGCATGCTTAATATTATTTCTTTTTACCCACTGAGCCCATTCCTTGGATACGAATGGAGTTCCATTATCTGACAGGATTCTTCTTGGCTTTCCTACTTCCTTAAACTGTCGGTCTTCCAGGGCTCGAATCGCCTGTCTTGCGTTTGCCTGACTGATCGGAAAAGCTGATACTAATTTAGAGTATAAGTCATATGCCACCAGCAGATACCTCCTTCCCTTTGACATCGGTAATGGCCCATAGAAATCAATGGCTATTGTGTCATTTGGCTCATATACGAGTATGGGTGTCGATGTTCCCTCATTCGATCTGTTCATCGGCTTTGTTTTGGCACATGTCAAACACTTTTTTATTTCTCGCATTACGTCCCGATGGAGGTTTGGCCAGTAGAACCATTGTTCGATCCATCCGGAGGTCTTGCTGCCCCCGAAATGTCCTCTTTCATCGTGCGCCAGTGTTACAATACTCTTTCGTAGGGCTCTTGGTATTATCACTCGATAATTCCGCCCGCTTCCTGTTTGTCGTTGGAGAAGGCCGTTTTTGATAACGCACTTTTCTCGATGGGCCCATAACGTATTTCCTTGACTATTCCGCACTGCGCGGTTCCTGCCAAAATCCATGATCTGTCTACATTCCCTGTCTTCCCGTTGCGCTTCCCTAATTTTTTGAAGGCTATAAGGCTCCCTGCTTTGGGCTCGGGTCGCCGCTATGTAAGGTTCCTCGTTCCTATCAAGGCCTCGTCCTAGGGGATATCGGCTAAGGGTATCCGCTATTATATTATCCCTCCCCTTACAGTATTCTACCGTATAATCAAATTCCTGAAGGGTGAGGCTCCATCTTATTAGGCGGCTATTTGTCAGAAAACTCCTATTTAGAAATTCTAGGCTGCGATGATCGGTCACGACCACTACTTTTGATCCTACTAGGTATTGCCTTAGTTTTTTGAAAGCCCATACAATGGCCAATGCCTCTCTCTCGGTAACTGTGTAGTTCTGTTCGGCTTTTGTAAAAAGTCTACTTATGAAGGCGATCGCCGAGATTACGGGCTTCGAAATAAACATGACATAGCGTAAGGCTTTATTTATTTACTTATATCGATAGCTATTCACTATCCACACAAGGGGGCGCCAGACACGATTATTTAAGTGGAATTTAATTTCTCGCATCACCTTACATCACATCAAAACGATTTCGAAGTCTAATCCCACCCACTAGCTCAAACTCCCAGCATGGACCAATAAGGTTTCTCAAGGCCGTTACATGATTGTTTTCAAAGACGACTCCTTACGGAAAAGACGCACAGTTCACTAATGGGAAATAAGTTTAGTTTGCTAATTGATTGATCCTCGCACTTGACTTGATTATTGGTTGTTTGTGACCAATACGACGGTTCGTTTATGCCCCGAACAACTAGGCTTATAAGATCATCCCCTATACGCTATATTCAATATAATTGTTTGACATTTGTTTATACATTTATCATAGACCGCCAATTCTTAAGTCTATCTTAACTAAGGGAAAATAAATAAACATCGTGATTCTTACGGCACGATGTTGGCAAAAGACATTTTAAAAAGAAACAAAAATAAATCTAAATCTAAATAAATATAATTTAACAATAAATTTATAAACGACTAAGGTAAATGATATAAGACTTTAATTGTATGAAAAGACTTTTGAGAAATGCTCGACTTGTTTATATACTGAACTAATTTATTAAATATAAATATTAATTTGAATTTTATTCGCTACACGCACACATACATTCACGCCGCAGAGAAACATATTAAACATAATAATGTATGAATGATAAATACAAGTTTCCTTTACATTTTGAGAATAGGATTATGGTTTGTCAGATTTTACTTAAGTTCAAAGTTCGTGTTTTGAAAGTCCTAACGATTACGATAGATTGCAATAATAGATTAAATGTTACAGCAAATTTTATGATTTATTTACACAAGTGTGAGTTAGTTAACTATGAGATTGCCTTTAAGAGTTTAGTTAATTGAGTGAATGAAACATAATATAAAATAAACTATTTACCTAGGATTTGATTTGACTTCCGCTGCTTCGAGTGAAACGAGGATTTGAACTCGGAGATGGCTTTCATGATGAAGTGATTTGTTTATTTAAAGTGAGCATAGCATGGTCTGGACGATGTTGGTATTTCTCGGAACATAATGATTAGGTTGGAGCATTAATTTCACGCGGAGATGTGATTGGATTTCCATAGCTTCGAGATATTCGGGGTGGTGGAGCGCTGATCAATCACTGAAGGGTTTTCTAGCCCCTCATGACAATCGACGCTCTCAGTATTAATTTCATAATGATCATCTTGGATTTGAATATGCTAAATGGACTGAATACTATTCTATGTCACGCTATATTCTAAACACATTAAGTGAGGAACTCTTTCAGCAACGGTATCAACAATGATAACAGCAACCAGAAAAAAATACAACAACAGCAATAATAATAACAACAGGAAAGAAAAAGCAAGCAAGAGCAAGAGTAATTGAATAGATTTCGTTTGATATTTATAAGATGTAATCCTTATCTTAGGATCCAATCTCCCCCCAGAGTTCCATATTTTTAAGAGTTGTCGTTCAGGTCCGTGTTTGACGTAATGTTCACTCAGTCCTTTTGCTTAAGGCAAATTTTGGTCTTGGCAATCTCATGTTGCAATCTCTGTTAACCAACTTCTATTCATTCATACTTTGAGTGCATGCGTGTGTGTGTTTTCACAAGAACAATACAATCTACATTAATTTTAGAAGTCGAGCATTTAATCTTTTCTCAAATCTTTTCTATGAGTTTTACCTTTGCTAAAATTATAATTAGAATTGGCGCTTCCAACGTGAGGCTAATACAAATGAAGCTTCCAAACGTAAAGTTAATGCAAAAAAAATGTGTTAATGAAGCAAATCAAGATATTAGCAAAAGCGGCCGAACCTAGGAAAAGACGAAAAACTTTTTAATGTAAACAAAAGCTTTGGACGAATACAAATAAACGGAACAAAAACGCAGCGATTTATAACATCACATTATACACAAACAAGGGGGGAAGGGGGGTCAATAAACCATCTTTTCAACTAAAGCAGTAACTAATGGAAGAAAACTAGCCACTTTAAATAAATCAGTATTTGGAAAGCCACTTTAAATAAATCAGTAGTTTCGAAAGCCACTTTAAATAAATCAGTATAGTGAAAGCCGTTTTAAATAAAGCAGCAATTGTGAAAGCCATTCTAAAGATTCCTGAAAGCCATTTTAAATCAAAGAACGTCGCCCGCCTTCAACTAACATATTAATCAAAAACACACGGGGAAAAGACACGGAGACCAACTTGAGAAAAAAGAAAAGCCGGATCACGAGAAGTGCACTATTATTGTTCCTTCCCTCACTATTACCATTGTGCCAGGAGGTACAGAGCTCGGATGTTTTGAGTACTTAGGGTTCTAGATTATTCGCTACCTCGTATTTGTCGTCGTTTTGCAGAGGGGACCTCGGATAGGTCCATCCCCCTGCCTCCCATTAGATAGGCCGTAAGGAAAGGCCTAGATATTCATAACCTTGCATCGCGGGACCTCGGAAATGTCCATCCCCATGCCAACCTTCCACCCAGGGTGCCTGTACCAGATTGGGCGAGATATACCAATTATGGCACGCCGAGCTGAGTTCGTAGAGATCGAGTCCGAGCCTGACCACATAACCTGCCACTTTGTTTTCTTTATGTGAGGGAAAGTCGAACCATAGGATAGTCGGCCAGAGTAAACTGTTAAAAAGTCATGAAGAGCGGGTAAAGAGAAAAAAAAAATAATAGATAAATTGATATGAAAAAAAAAATTAAAATGTCAAACCTCGCATTTTGATTTTTTTTAGACGGATCGCGGGGATATGTAACGGGACAGCGTTACATGGGGTTTAAATCTAGCAAAATATATGTATTATCACGAGACAAGTCGATGTAAACAAACACACACACCCTCAAGCAATACGAAATATTCTTAGCGTTATATTTGTAACCTTTAATAGTTTTCTCCCCATTTTAAACTACATTTATAAAATACAGATAATAATTGTCTAATTAAATAGTTAAGGCTTTTACATAAAATTATTAATATAACATTCTCTAAAAATATAATAAAAGAAAATATAATATGCTCTAATAAAAATTCAAAGATAATTTCCACTTGATACGCCACGGGATATTTAAAATGTTTATTTTAAATTATAGTTTTAGCAAAGGTAAAAACTCATAGAAAAGATTTGAGAAAGATTAAATGCTCGACTTCTAAAGTTAATGTAGATTGTATTGTTCCTTGTAAAAACACGCACACGCATGCACTCAAAGTATGAATGAATAGAAGTTGGTTAACAGAGATTGCAACATGAGATTGCCGAGACCAAAATTTGCCTTAAGCAAAAAGGATTGAGTGAACATTACGTCAAACACGGACCTGAATGACAACTCTTAAAAAGATGGAACTCTGGGGGGAGATTGGATCCTAAGATAAGGATTACATCTTATAAATATCAAACGAAATCTATTCAATTACTCTTGCTCTTGCTTGCTTTTTCTTTTCCGTTGTTATTATTATTGCTGTTGTTGTATTTTTTTTGGTTGCTGTTATCATTGTTGATATCGTTGCTGAAAGAGTTCTTCACTTAATGTGCTTAGTTAATATAGCGTGACATAGAATAATAGTCTTTCAGTTATAGCGTATCCAAATCCAAGATGATCATTATGAAATTAATACTGAGAGCGTCGATTGTCATGAGGGCTAGAAAACCCTTCAGTGATTGATCGACTCTCACTCACCAATATCTGAGGCTAAGGAAATCAATCACATCTCCACGTGAAATTAATGCTCCAACCTAATCATTATGTTCGAGAAATACCAACATCGTCCAGACCATGCTATGCTCACTTTAAATAAACAAATCACTTCATCATGAAAGCCATCTCCAAGTTCAAATCCTCGTCTCACTCCGAAGCAGCGAAGTCAAAATCAAATCCTAGGTAAATAGTTTATTTTATATTATGTTTCATTCACTCAATTCGTAAACTCTTAAAGGCAATCTCATAGTTAACTAACTCACACTTGTGTAAATAAATCATAAAATTTGCTGTAACATTTAATCTATTATTGCAATCTATCGTAATCATAGGACTTTCAAAACATGAACTTTGAACTTAAGTAAAATCTAACAAACCATAATCCGTATTCTCAAAATGTAAAAGGAACTTGTATTTATCATTCATACATTATTATGTTTAATATGTTTCTCTGCGAGCGTGAACGTACGCTCTTCCGATCTGAATAAAATTCAAATTAATATTTTATATTCAATAAATTCGTTTAGTATGTAAACAAGTCGAGCATTTCTCAAGTCTTTTCATACAATTAAAGTCTTATATCATTTACTCTTAATCGTTTATAAATTTATCGTTAAATTATATTTATTTAGATTTAGATTTATTTTTTGTTTCTTTTTTAAAATGTCTTTTGCCAACATCGTACCGTAAGTCACGATGTTTATTTATTTACCTTAGTTAAGATAGACTTAAGAATTAGGGGGTCTATGATAATGTATAAACAAATGTCAAACAATTATATTGAATATAGCGTATAGGGGGATGATCTTATAAGCCTAGTTGTTGGGGCATAAACGAACGTCGTATTGGTCACAAACAACCAATAATCAAGTCTAGTGCGAGGATCAATCAATTAGCAAACTAAAACTTCTTTCCCATTAGTGAACTGTGCATCTTTTCCGTAAGGAGTTGTCTTTGAAACAATCATGTAACGGCCTTGAGAAACCTTATTGGTCCATGCTGGGAGTTTGAGCTGGTGGGTGGGATTAGACTTCGAAATCGTTTTGATGTGATGTAAGGTGATGCGAGTAATTAAATTCCACTTAAATAATCGTATCTGGCGCCCCCTTGTGTGGATAGTGAATAACTATCGATATAAGTAAATAAATAAAGCCTTACGCTATGTCATGTTTATTTCAAAGCCCGTAATCTCGGTACGAGAGGGTACCTATTACAATTGGCGCCCCATGTTGGGCGCCAATTGTAATAGGTACCCTCTCTTACCGAGATTACGGGCTTCGAAATAAACATGACATAGCGTAAGGCTTTATTTATTTACTTATATCGATAGTTATTCACTATCCACACAAGGGGGCGCCAGATACGATTATTTAAGTGGAATTTAATTACTCGCATCACCTTACATTACATCAAAATGATTTTGAAGTCTAATCCCGCCCACCAGCTCAAACTCCCAGCATGGACCAATAAGGTTTCTCAAGGCCGTTACATGATTGTTTCAAAGACAACTCCTTACGGAAAAGACGCACAGTTCACTAATGGGAAAGAAGTTTTAGTTTGCTAATTGATTGATCCTCGCACTAGACTTGATTATTGGTTGTTTGTGACCAATACGACGGTTCGTTTATGCCCCGAACAACTAGGCTTATAAGATCATCCCCCCTATACGCTATATTCAATATAATTGTTTGACATTTGTTTATACATTTATCATAGACCCGCCCAATTCTTAAGTCTATCTTAACTAAGGGAAAATAAATAAACATCGTGACTTATGGCACGATGTTGGCAAAAGACATTTTAAAAGAAATAAAAAATAAATCTAAATCTAAATAAGTATAACTTAATGATAAATTTGTGAACGATCAAGAGTAAATGAGATAAGACTTTAATTGTATGAAAAGACTTGAGAAATGCTGAACGAATTTATTGAATATAAAATATTAATTTGAATTTTATTCGCACACGCACACATGCATTCACGCTCGCAGAGAAACATATTAAACATAATAATGTATGAATGATAAATACAATTCTCCTTTTACATTTTGAGAATACGGATTATGGTTTGTTAGATTTTACTTAAGTTCAAAGTTCATGTTTTGAAAGTCCTACGATTACGATAGATTGCAATAATAGATTAAATGTTACAGCAAATTTTATGATTTATTTACACAAGTGTGAGTTAGTTAACTATGAGATTGCCTTTAAGAGTTTACGAATTGAGTGAATGAAACATAATATAAAATAAACTATTTACCTAGGATTTGATTTTGACTTCCGCTGCTTCGAGTGAAACGAGGATTTGAACTTGGGAGATGGCTTTCATGATGAAGTGATTTGTTTATTTAAAATGAGCATAGCATGGTCTGGACGATGTTGGTATTTCTCGGAACATAATGATTAGGTTGGAGCATTAATTTCACGTGGAGATGTGATTGGATTTCCATAGCTTCGGAGATATTCGATGTGGAGCTTGTCGATCAATCACTGAAGGGTTTTCTAGCTTCTCATGACAATCGAGCTCTCAGTATTAATTTCATAATGATCATCTTAGATTTGAATACGGCGAAATGGACGAATACTATTCTATGTCACGCTATATTCTAAACGCATTAAGTGAGGAACTCTTTCAGCAACGATATCAACAAAACACAGCAACAGCAATAATAATAACAACAGGAAAGAAAAAGCAAGCAAGAGTAATTGAATAGATTTCGTTTGATATTTATAAGATGTAATCCTTATCTTAGGATCCAATCTCCCCCCAGAGTTCCATATTTTTAAGAGTTGTCGTTCAGGTCCGTGTTTGACGTAATGTTCACTCAATCCTTTTTGCTTAAGGCAAATTTTGGTCTCGGCAATCTCATGTTGCAATCTCTGTTAACCAACTTCTATTCATTCATACTTTGAGTGCATGCGTGTGTGTGTTTTCACAAGAACAATACAATCTACATTAATTTTAGAAGTCGAGCATTTAATCTTTTCTCAAATCTTTTCTATGAGTTTTACCTTTGCTAAAATTATAATTTACAATAAACATTTTAAATCCCGTGGCGCATACAAATGGAAATTAACTTTGAATATTTATTAGAGCATATTATATTTTCCTTTATTATATTATTTTAGAGAATGTCCTATTATTAATTTTATGTGAAAGCCTTAACTATTTAATTAGACAATTATTATCTGTATTTTATAAATGTAGTTTATAAATGGGAAGAAAACTATTAAAGGTTATAAATATAATGTTACGAGTATTTTATACTGCTTGAGTGTGTGTGTGTGTTTATTTACATCGACTTGTCTTGTTATAATACATATACCGACTTTGTCTCGGTATAATATATATATATATATATATATATATATATAGCATCAAATCACATGCAGGTGATTGTAAATTTTAGGTTACAATTAATTCATTTATTTAGCTATATATGTGTGAAGTGTGAAGTTATCACACGCAGGTGATGAAATTATAATACAATTAGATTCCATATTTTTATGAGCATTAATATTATTTTACAATGAAATGACTTTGCTCATGGTTATCTATGCCTAGTTTATGCTATAATAGGATCTAGATTTGCTTTAAGTTAGTGGAAGTGACTATAAATTTTAATAAAGAACATATTTTATCTAGCATGAATAATTAATATATTCTCTACATAGTTAATATACATTTTAAACTGGATTCTAATTCAGATCAAAGCTGAAATAATAATAAAATGGCGGGATGAACTGATTATTGGGAGCTAGACTTCAGATACTAGTAGAGAAAATATATAATTCTGAGTCCTTTTGCATCTCATATGTGCCTTATTCAAGGGATTTTTACCAAGTAATGGTTCCCTGCAACCGAACTCACTGCTGGAAAATAGGAGGCCTTTTTAGTCCAGAGGATCGAGCAATTTATACTATGTGGGAGTCTTACGCTCTGGGTGAGTCTCATGCTCCATTAATAAAAGATGCAGTATGGGTTGGCATGTACCAGTCACCATCTGAAGAAGGAAATTGCCTGAACTAAGTGTAATGGTGCAGCACGACCACATACAACCATTAAAAAAGCAGCAACAAGTGAGTACACCATAACATTGAGGACACGTATGCAACGCGGACAACATTATCATATCATATTAATTAAAATGCTAAAATAACAGTTTCCTTCATGAAACTACCTGGTATCAGTTCATATTATAGTATGTATAATTATACTACTTAGGAAAGTTTATGAATCCAATTTACAAAGCTATCTATATAGGCTTTTATTTACCTAAGGAGGATTACAGCATATGGGGGAAATTAAAATACAGAATTATAGATTTATGCTGCATTTTATCACTTCAACTGAATATTGATAAAATACTATCTATTTTAAAATAATTATACACTTGTAATTATATTTCAAATAGGATATTTTATCCATTTCAAAACAGAGCTTTTTAGTTTGTGCGTTATTACGCATCTTACATATATACGCAAAATGACATATATATGCGTGAGAATCTTCACTTAATTCTCACTAATGGTTTAATTATGAATAAAGCTTGGTCTTGAAAACATATAACATAAACAATCTAACGTAATTAAAATAATAAGATTCGGCATAGATTTAGTTAAGAAATGCAATATTTAAAATACGACAAAATTTCAAGTAAGTGAAATTTGAAATTTGCTTTGTTTAAAATAAAGGTAATGCAATAATCGCTGAAATATGATTGATTCAGTTTCTACAATTCTAAGTTTATAAAATTAATGACGGTCAATATTATCATTAACCAAAAAAATATGAAATAGCTTAGAAATTCTAAAAATTATTTTAAAACAGATCATTAAGTATTATACAGTATTTATATAAAACATTAAATTCCAGATTTTAGCAAGTTAAAATTGAATAGCATTTAATTACTTAGAATAAGACTTATACATAACTAAATCAGTCATTAATTTCTACAAGTAAACCAACAAATATAGAAATCATAAAATCAGTCAATCAGATTATTAAATATTAAATGAAATCATTTATCAAATTAATTATGAAATTATAGAATCAGATATTAAACTTATTTTCAAGTCATTTTAAATCAGTTTCAAATCAGTTTAAATAGTAAATTATATATTAAACATATTTTCAAATCAGTCAAGATTTTAGGGTTTAAAATAAAGTTATTAAATTCATTTACAGTTTAGGCAAGTTTTTAAGATTGAAATAAAACAAAATAAAATTTACACAAGTTTAGTTTACATTATTATAATGGCCATTAGATTAAGTTTCAAGCTAGCATTTTAAAGTGGAGTTTAGTGAAAAGCTTTAGAATTGAAGGAGTATTTACCATTCTTCTTCTCCTTTTTTTCTACTGGCAAGTTCTTTCTCCATAGCAGAACCTCTTTAAGTTCTTACAGTGATTAGTTCATGCTTCTCCATCTCAGGTAGACTTTCATCGGGGCGGAAGGCAAGATTTTGAGCCTATTACCCCGACATGCTGATTATTAACTTTGTTACAGTTACAAGTTAAATGTCAGTGAATTGATTTTTCTAAACATGGCTGCTACTGCTTATATATTAATACACACACCCCTCTCCTTCATTATATTATTTTTCTAGATGTGCTTTCTTAGCTTATAAGCTAATTATCAGGAATTGCGGGAGCCTGCTGTGTCAAATTTTAATTAGGTCAAAAAAAACCCAGTAACACGCAGTAATTTATGCAATTTTCTAATTTTAATTCTAAATATAATTTTAGTCAATCTTATACTGGGAAAGATTAACTTTTCTGGTGTCACTTTGGCTAAAAAACAAATCTAAGATATGTGAAAAACATTTTGTTATATATATATATAACTTGACCATTTTAATTTACTGATATATGCAGAATTATGAAATTTCAAATATACTTAACTTAATAAATATTTAAAATTAAAAAAATCTTAATGTTTTAAATCCTATCAACATTAACTTTCTAGCATATATGTAGTCTAAAGTTACACATACAACTCGTTTTTCATTTAATAATTATTAACACTATACATGTGCGTATTTTAGAGATTTATGTCTATATAAATGAATATTTCTTTACATATGTAAATATACACGCACACATACATGATTAGACTTATTTAGGTTCAAATTTAGCTGGGTTTATATAGTATTATTATTAAGATATATGAGAGTTTGGTGGTGTTTTATATGTAAAAGAATACTACTATAGAATATAGTAGGTGAAACAGTTAGATTGTACAAGCTGAGTGTTTCAATATATATAAATATATTGTAACGGACAAATATGTGCATTCACGAAACAAAAAATCCAGAACTCTGATAAATCATCCTAAGGCCAACCAGGTTTATGGTGGTGGAAGCCATGGCTCTCCTCTTACTTATACATATATAACTATACAAAACACATCTAATAGGTTTTAAAGGTAATATAAAATGCAAACAATTATTTAAACAAGACAGGAGGTCTGCAACATATAACATCCCAATGCAATTTCAAAGTAGGCAAAAAGAACTTTCAAATTTTGAGGCTTACTGGAACAAACATATTTAGAAAAGTATGTTCAAACAGATTACAGCACACTTAAACTAACAACAGCTGAATAAAAAAAAATTTAACACCAGACATGGACAGATTACAGAAAAATTAAAAATTGTAAAACTTACAGTGATGGTATACTAATGGCTTATAACATCCCATCGAATTCATCTTCATCATGGTTCAGTTGATCCCACATGAATTCGACTATGTATGATTCCACACATCAAGTGGTCCTCTCTTTTTTATTATGTCATTTTCCTGGCCCCCAAAATCATTCTACGTTTTGCATATCCTTCAACATATTCATCCTGGTGAAATCAAATTTGGGAATTTCTAGAACTCTCCATTATTCAAGAAATATTGTGTTTATATATTAAACTATACCTTTTTATTGCATTTTCTTGCAAGCTATGTTTGCTGCATAAAAATCCATTAGATTGTTAACATGCACAAAATTTTGAGACTTATTGGAGCAAAATAAGATCGAGCAAGACTTACAAGATTAGATTTAAAAAATTTATTTTTCTCTCAATTATTTGATTTATACTATTTTTTTCGCAAAGACAGTGAATCCTGCTAGTTACCGATCTTTGAAGGGAGTTCCCAAGTTTTTTTTACCTGAGGCTGATTTTAAAATAGATTCGCAACCTGTTATTTTTTCTCTTACCCCCCTCACCTGTCTTTTTTTTAAAGCACTAATACAGCAAATTAAAATTTTTACAACAATGCTGGTACGCTTATGGCTTTTAACATAGCAGAAAATACATCATCATTATGGTGCAGTTGATACCACATGAATTCAGCCATGTAAAATTCCAGGTGATGTCAACTGGTCCCCCCTCTATTTTGTATTACACAATTTCACAAGTTCCCAAAGTCTTTCTATGTTTTGTGTATGCACCACAATAGTAGGATCAACAAAATTATAACTGTGATCCACTTTGAAATGCTCGTAACCTGCAGCATTGAATTTGTCATTTTGTAGGCCTTCCAACAGTCAGAATATATGGAGAACCCTGGTGCAATATGTTGTTTAATGGCATCCAGGAAAATAGATGCTGTCTGACCTAAAACAGCGACCATGAAATATTCTTTTCTTTCTCTGCACAAACCACCAAATAACCACTGTTGTGGAAAAATTCTTCCCTGATGGTTTTTACATTTTGTAAATAGAGTTTTGTCAACCTTTACAATTTTTTGTGGACCTCCAATTTTGCAGGATTGGCAAGATATTGGACATTCTTTACAAGCTTCTCTCAAATATTACTTCCATGCAATGACAGTTCTCCTGTTCAAATTCAAATCATTTATTCCTGATTGTACAATCAATTGTTTTTACTCCACGAATAAATGATTTGGATGGCTAAGACAAATGTTACATTTCCATTGCATCCTTGGACTTATGTAAAGCCTCATTTTATGGCCATTGACACACCACTTTTATTTTTTGGGAGATACCACATTTCCATCATTTTGGCTAAGCAAAGTTAAAAACACTATATCTACTTTAATTTCAGCATGGTTTTTTGAAATGTGTGTGTTTACTATTGCATTCATCTGCATAAAAAAAGTCCATATTAACACCATCAAAAAATACAAATAATCCCAACAAATTGTATTTCTTGCACTCGGAAAAATAATTAATAGGTCATAATAAAACTAAGCAGGTATTTCAAAAGACTACTTCAATTAGATTTTGATTAAATTTGTTGGCCCAAGCAATTATATTTTTCATGTGAAAAGTCTATTATGTAATATTTCTTTCTTAGAAATTTATAGTATAGCGCACCATATTTTTTTAATGCCCTAGCTTTTGTAACCATTTTTTTCAACCCAATGATTTAAAAAATGATGGGGCCCTGGTTTACACTTTTGCTGCATTAATTTTAGTTGCATTTTTGGTTGCAATAAGTTTAAAGTCACAATTGAATTTGAGAAAACTCAAAATGTAAACTTAAAATGTACAAAGATTTTTGCTATCAGATATTAATGTTTTTATTTCTTGGTTCATATTCATGACCCATTAAAAATTTAACATGACAAACTGGTATACAGTAATCACCCCAAATATGTAGGTGTGCTCAGTACATATACTTATTACATGAGCTTTGTGTTTTGTTTTAATATATTATTACCATTATTGCATATGGAAAAGATATTTAGCTATCATCCTGTTTTACCTATGTCCCATGGTAGTATCTTTTCAAAGTTCAAACCCTCCCAAGTGCACATATATTTATTTAAATTCATCATAAATAATCTATAGTAAGGTATATTTGTGTATATGTGTTTCTATTTAGGTATAGATACATTAACTGTAATAATTATTTGTGTATGTTTAATACACGTATTGAAACAGTCAGATGTAGTGACTCTCCTGTTTTACCTACAATATTACATAGTAGTAAGTATTTCTGTATTTATCTATGTTTGAGTATGCTTATATTAACTTTGAAACTATCCTGATATTGTCATATTAAATATAGGCATGTGTGTGTTTATCCATTATTATATAATTATGTATACATATGTGAAATGAGCATCTATGTACATACAAGTTATAATTTGTAAAATTTTCTCATCCTTGGTGTTCACCTCAAGATGTTGCTATTTCTAGGTAAATTCCTAGAAATATACCATTTCACAGGCCTTCACCCAACAAAAGAGAAAATTTTCTACATTATAAATGCAGAAAAGTTTTCACATTATGTTGGACGGAGGTGGTGTCGGCAACAGAAGCCAACACAAATGAGACTTCTTTCTATGAAAAAAACACAGAAAGAGTTCCCAAAGGCTGCCGGTTATGGCTTTTTTTTTTCTATGCTAAAAGCAAAGAGGAAGAAATGCCTTGATCAGCTGCCGTAGTAGTCGATTTTGTTCATCATTTTTTCATAATATTTAGAATATCTATTTTCTCTGTAGTTTCGTGTGAGAGTGTGTGTATTTGAAGCAGTTGTAGTTTTTTAAAATTTGATAAGATGTCTATTTTTTTAATGTGTTGTAACTTACTTTACTGTTGTAAGTTTAGTAATAATGTCCTGAAGATTCCATTATGAATGGGTAACCCTCAAAAATTGCTTTTAAGGGTGCGAAAGGGGAAAAAAATTAAGGATCACGCGAAAAGTACCGTTTTCGCGAGAATTCATCCATGACCAGTTACTTTTGCTATACTGTATATAATATACACACAAACAAAAACAACCCAGTGTCTAATTATTAGGAATTACTTGTCCAAAAAAGAAAATTAGTCGGGTATTATTATTATTATTTTGTTACATTTATTATTTCAAAATAAGATTAGTTTTTATATCTACACACTAACAAAAACAACCCACTTCCTGCTTAATTACTATCTTTAAAAAAAAGAAAAAAAGAAAGCAAATTCAATGGGGTTTGGTTTTTTTCAATGCAGTATTTGAATTACGGTATTTTTTATATATATATTCACAAGATTTACCAAAAAAAAAAAAGAAACCCACTTTCTGATTAATTACTGTCAAAAGAAATGCAAATTAGTTGGCTATCATTTTTAAATTTAGTATTTCAATAACAGTACCCTTTTTATATAGACAGAGTTAACAAAAACAACCCACTTTCTGATTCATTACTGTCCCCCCCCCCCCCAAAAAAGCGGAAATTAGTCAGGTATCATTTTTCAATTGAATCTTTCAATGATGGTCCTTACTAATAGTAGTCGGGTATCAATTCTAAATTGTAGTATATAAATGACATTACTTTTGATAGATTTAGAATTATGTCTTGCTTTTTTAATAAAAATAATTGATTTTTACTCTTGACCAAAAATACTGTAACTTTAAAAAAAGACACAAAGTCAAAAAAAAATGAGAAAAAGCCCCGTAACTTTAAAGACACACACACAAACTCAAAAATAATTTTAAGATTAATAAACATTGACTTATTATGTCTTGCTTTTGAATCAAATGATTGATTTACTCTTGCAAAAAAAAAGTACCGTAACTTTAAAAAGACACACATAAAGTCCCCCAAAAAAATATTAGAAAAAGCCCCGTAACTTTAAAAACACAAATTCAAAAACAAGATAAGATTAATAATCATTTACTTATTACATCTTGCTTTTGAATAAAAGTATTGATTTACTCTTGCAAAAAAAAAAAACGTAACTTTAAAAAGACACACATAAAGTCCAAAAAAAAAAAAAAAAAAGTTAGAAAAACACCATAACTTTAAAGACACACACAAACTCAAAAAAAAGATAAGATTAATTAACATTTACAAAAAAAATGAAAAAACTAACATCATATAATAGTATTAGTTAGTAGAATATTTTATTATAAATCTAAGAAATTAGATCTCTTTAGATCAAATCGATCATTTAGGTCAGGCCCCGGAATCGTTAATGTATATGTTTTGGATTAGCATCAATGCCATCTCTAGGCAAACACCAAGGATGAGAATACAACCATTAAATCTAAGGTAAACCTTGTAGTATGTGTAACAGGAACATACATATATATGTGAAAGGCCTAGTAATGTAATAGATTTAAGAGCATTACAATTCTTTGAGTTTAACTTAGAATTAAAATATTATAGGCTGATGTGTAAATTAATCCTATTTTTACATATAAAATCAATTAAAATCAATGAGTTGCACATGTGTTAAGTTATTTACGAGTTCCAAAGTTTGTTTTCTAAAATCCTTTAACTGAATCTTGACCTAATTAAAATGATAACTAAGCAGGATTCACTATCTTTGCTAAAAAAAAAATCCAAATCAAATAATTGAGAGAAAAATAAATTGTAAACAAATTTAAGAAATGAGCAATGTATAAACTAAAATTTCGGCTTTGGCAAAAACATTTTTTTTTTTTACTTTAATTTATTTTTCATTAAAAGTTATGTGATTTTATTATGTCCATTGTGGGGTAGAAGAAAACTATTGGTACTGTTAAGTTGAGGTTGGAAAAGAAGAAGACCCACAACAACTGCTCACTAATAAAGAAAGCAATCTTGACTGTGCCCTTGTCAGATAGAAGCTGAAAGAAGACCAGTAATAAACTTCTGCAGAACTCTATTTCAATTCTAAAATCAGGCTAAACTTAAAAGCTAGCTATCCTATTCTGTAAATGTGCACAACAAAAAATCTTTCTTGTTATTTAAATTTCTTAAGCTATGAAATAAATCTAATCTTAAATTCATCTAAACTAAATGAAACTCACTTGAAATGATGAATCATGCTTTAATTTATTTGGAACAGAGTTTAATATAAAATTTAGTTATTTAACATCATTACAGTTGTTTTTTGTATGTGTATTTTTTTAAAATTGATGTAATTTGAGTGATGTTTTTGATGTGTGTGCACTTTTAAAAAATTCCGCCATTACAACTGTTTTTGGTGTCTGGAAGTTTGAATGTTCTTTTTGTCTATGTAGAAACAAAGATAAAACAAAATAGGTATAATCATTTCACATGAGTTTCATTTAGTTTAGTTGAATTTAAAGTTATATAAGATCGAGCAAGACTTAGAAGATTAGATTTATTTCATAACTTTAGAAATTTAAATAACAAGAAAATTTTTTTGTTGTGCACATTTACAAAATAGGATAGCTAGCTTTTAAGTTTAGCCTGATTTTAGAATAGAGTTTTGCAGAAGTTTATTTTGAGCGATGTTTTTGATCTGTGTGTGCACTTTTAAAAAATATTCCACCATTACAACTGTTTTTAATGCCTCAAAGTTTGAATTTTCTTTTTGTCTACTTTAAAGCCATCCTGTATTTTTATAATCATCTGCAATGTTTGAACAAGCTTCTCCAAATAACTTTCATACAAAGTCTCAAACTTTGAATTTTCTTTTTGTCTACTTTCAAATTGCCCATGATGTCTATCTTTTGTAAGTACTTTTTTGTGTAAGTATTTGTTGGTTTGTGAGTGTGTGTGTGTGTGTTGTACTGGGATTTTTTTTTTTGAATGTTACAAATCTAATTTAGAAATTAGTTAGGGAGAGGTTGTGTTTTATGCCACATTTCATTTAGCCAAGCGATTATATTTTTTAATATGAGAGGTCTACTAATTTCATTTTGCAACTTTTAATATTGAAATGGTATTCTTTAGCTATCATAACATTTCACCTATTATGTTCCATAGTAGTATATTTTTCTTAGTTTAAACCCCTCCAAGTTAGTTTATATTAATTAAAAGCAACTTAATAAAATGATAATAATATCTGTTGTTGGATAATGCACAGGCATGTTTGCAAATAGTCTTTTATTTTTTAAATACTGATGAAATTTAGTATATTTTTGAAAAGTACTGTCATCACCATTTTTCATTTTAATACTCCACGGAAGAGGATATATCTGTTAGTCACCCACCAATTTGTTTTTTGTATTTTATAGCTACTTTTATTATCTATATTTAATTAGTATTAATCTGTTAATTATTACATTCTTCACTCATTATAGTGTTGAAAGTCAGAAGATTTTTCTTAAAAAAAATGTACTATATTACCGCCATTTTTCATTTTAACGCTCCATGGGGGAGGCCATGTCTGTTAGACACACACCATTTTCTGTTTTTGTATTTTATAGCCACTTTTATTATCTATATTTAATTATTTAATTAATCTGTTAATTATTATACTCTTCAGTTGTTACAGTGTTGAAAGTTTGAGGAATTTTTTTTAAAAAAATAATGTATTACCACTATTTTTCATTTTAATGCTCCATGTGAGAGGGGAAAGGGTCGATCTACATTTAAGATTACTGTGTATTAGTCTGTATTAAAGGTTTTGCTTTTTTTTTTGTTTTTGTTTTTTTGTCCATCTATGATTTCAGCAATTTTTTATTTTCATTATTTTTTTCAGTGATGATATCAGCCTTTTTTTTGTCCATTGATGATTTCAGCCTTTTTTGCATAGAAATTTATCACTTGCAGGCTTCTTCGTGCTTCTGCATTGTCACCTGGTGGCCACAGTATGTGTCACCAAACGCTACCTTTGAGGTTTATTGGAGCAAAATTATTTAGAAAAGCTTGTTCAAACAGATTGCAGCACACATAAACTAACAACAGCAGAATAAAAAAATATGGTAAACATGAAGTTAAGCCAATAAACATCACATGACAATCATCTCTTATGCTTGTGTATAACTGTTGTTAAAACAGGCAAAACTCACTATATGTATTTCTACACACAGCAAGCATAATCAATGGATGCCAGAAGGCTTGTGCATAAAATTACCATCTAATGCCTATTCATCCAATATCCCCAGACTAGTTTCTGGCTTGTGGCTTTCATCAGTGAAAAACCTTGGGATCTGAGAGCACTGCACCTAAATCTTAGGATCTAATGCAAGCCTCCAGCAGCCACCCTTTATCTCCATTTAACTACAAAACTATGAGTCTTAAACTGAAAACACCTTAATGTTTTCAATCCAAGCCCATTAGCTTATATAGTCATATGGGTCTGAACCCAGTTCAGAACCCATACATTTTGGTGTCTTTGGTTCTTTAATAACCATAGCCACCACTATCCTATTAGGCAGGATTAGTTTTAAGCCAATAAACATCACATGACTATCATCTCTCATGCTTGTGTATAACTTGTTAAAACAAGCAAAAACTCACTATATGTATTGCCACACACAGCAAGCTAGAATAATCAATGGATGCTAGAAGGCTTGTGCATAAAATTCCCATCTAGTGCCTACTCATCCAATATACCCAGACTAGTTTCTGGCTTGTGGCCTTTGTCAGTAAGGAGCCTTGGATCTGAGAGCATTGCACCTAGATCTTAGGATCTAATGCAACCCTCCATTAGCCACCTTTTATCTCCATTTAACTACAAAACTATGAGTCTTAAACTGAAAACACCTTAATGTTTTTAATCCAAGCCCATTACCTTATATAATCATATGGGTCTGAACCCAATTCAGTACCCATACATTTTGCTGTCTTTGGTTCTTTAATAACCATAGCCACCACTATCTTATTAGGTAGGATTGGTTTTAAGCCAATAAACATGAAGTTACCAGGTCACGACAAAATTTTGTAGTTCAAATTTTTTTCGCCAGAGTGTTTCTTGTCGAATTATTTAAAAATTTGTTGTGAAATATCAAATACATGGTGGCATAAAATTATAATATAATAAAATAATAAATAATTATATTATAAAAAATAATTTATTAAAATAATATCTTTTACCAACATTCATAATTACTGTCCACTCTTTGTGACAAAAATTTTCCCAGTCCATTATAGTGGCAACTTACACTTATCTCGTGAGCAATAAAACATTGTGGAAAATTATGTGACCAATAAAATACTATAAGCATAATTGTCTTTAGGGACAAATGGCTTTTTTTAAAAAAAAAAAGAACCCTGTCTGATGGCTACACGGTGGCAATATAATCTGCATTTCCACCTGTGACAATCTCCACATTCTTGCTGTGTGATCAGAGAACACTGCATGCCACAATGCTGGCATAGGGTATTATTCTTAAACAGGTGCCTCCTTGCTAACCATTTCATTGCTAACTCCAAATCCAATTTTCTATACAAATATCTGCAGCATGTAACACTTCATTTTATTCCAATCCTACCTATAGGAATTTGCTTTGCGAATTTTATCTTCTCTATAAATGAAAACTACAATAGACAGTAATTTGACAAGAAACACTCTGGTGAGAAAAAATTTAAACAAAATTTGAATTTTGTTGTGATCTGGTAATTTCATGTTTACCAAAAATAATTTAACACCAGACATGGACCAATTACAGATAATTAAAAATTCTAAAGCTTACAATGATGATATACTAATGGCTTATAACATCACATCGAATGCTTCTTCATCACAGTGCAGTCGGTGCCACATGAATTTGATGAAGTATAACACTAGATGATATAGGGCTGTCCCCCTCTCTATTTTATTATGCCATTTCACTAGCCCCCAAAGTTTTTTCTACATTTTGCATATGCACCAACTTTTCCATCCTGGTGAAATCAAATTTGGTCATTCCTAGATCTCTCCATTGGTGAGGTAATGTGGGGTGCATACAATAAATTTTACCTCTCTATTGCATTTTCTTGCAAGCTAGATTTGAAGCATAAAAATCCATTATCTTGTTAATCATGTGCAATTTGAAAATAGGCAAAAAGCACATTCCAATTTTGAGGATTATTGGAGCAAAATAATTCAGAGAAGCTTGTTCAAACAGATTGCTGCACACTTAACAAATAACTGCAGATTTAAGAAGGTAGTTCAACAGTGGTTATTTGGTGATTCAAAAATACATGGATAAAAGTGTTTAATAGCAAGTTTTAGCAAACAATTATTTAAAGAATGTAGTTCTGCAAACTATAACAGCCCAATGCAATTTGAAAGGGGAGAACACTTACTTTGAAATAACTCCACTTAACTAACAATAGCAGATTACAAAATTACCTTAACACAAGATCTAGACAGATTACAGCAATTTACACAGTGTAAATCTTACAATAATGGTATAAACAATGACTTGCAACATAGCATTGAAAACATATTCATGATGGTGCCATTGTCTCCACATGAATTTGACTAAGTATGACTCTCGATGACATTGAGTTGTCCCACTCTCTCTTTTATTATGTAATTTTATGATCATCCAAAATCATTCAAGGTTCTTCTTATGTTCCAACTTCTTTATTTTGGTGAATGCAAATTTGGGATCTCTCCATTAATGATGAACATTGGAGTTTAGATATTAAATTTTACTGCTCTACTGCATTTGCTTACAGAATAGATTTGCACCATAAAAATCCATTAACTGTTTACTCATGAACAATTTGAACATAAGAGAAAATGAACATTCAAATTTTGAAGCTTATTGCAGCAAAATTATTTTGAGAAGCTTATTCAAACAGATTGCAGCACACTTAACAAACAAAAGTAAATTAAGAAGATTGTTCAACAGTGCTTATTTGGTGGTTTAACAAATAAAATAACCATGGAAGGACTTACCAGCAGGCCCTAGCATCAACTATTTAAAAAAAGTACATCTGCAAAATAAAACATTTCAAAGTAGACAAAAAGAACACTAACATTTTGTGGCATATTGTAGCAAAATTATTTAGAAAAGCTTGTATAAACAGATATACTAACTTAACAACAGCAGATTAAACAAATAATTTAACACAAGACATGGACAGATTACCACAATTAAGAAATTGTAAAACTTACAATGATGTTGTACTAATGGCTAGTAACATAGAATCAAATATATCTTCATCACGGTGCAGTCATCAATGCATGAATTTGAGTAAGTATGACTCCACATGACATTGAGTGCCCCCTTTTTTTTTATTATATTATTTCATGAGCCCCCAAATTCTTTTTATGTTTTTCTTATGCTCCAACTTCTTTATTTTGGCAAAAGCAAATTTGGGCTTTTTTAGATTTTTCGATTAATGAGGAACTATGGAGTTAGCACTCTACTGAATTTGCTTGCAGAATAGGTTTGCACCATAAAAATCCATTAGCTTGTTAGTCATGGGCAATTTGAACATAGGAAAAATGAACATTCAAATTTTGAGGCTTATTGCAGCAAAATTATTTAGAGAAGCTTTTTCAAACAAATATAGCACACTTAATTAATAACAGCAGGTTGTAAAAGGTAGTTCATCAGTGGTTATTTGGTGGTAGAAAAATACAATATTGATGGTAGAATTTAAAAGCAGGCATTAGTTCTACAAAATATAACATACCAATGCAATTTCAAAGTTGGCAAAAATAATGTTTAAATTTTGAGACTTATTGGAGCAAAATCATTTAGAGAAACTTGTTCAAACAGATTGCACCACACTTAATTAACAACAGCAGATTTTTTAAATAACTGAACACAATATGTAAACAGATTACAGCAATTCTTAAATTGTAAAAGTTACAATGATGGTATACTAATGGCTTGGAACGTAGCAACAAACACATCTTCATCATGGTGCAGTCATTCCCATATGAAGTTGACTAAGTATTACTCCAGGTGATGTAGAGTGGTCTTCCTCTTTCTTTTATTATGCCATTTCATGAGCTACAAAAGTCTTTCTATGTTTTGCATATACACCAACTTATCCATCCTGGTCAAATGAAAGTTGGGCATTTCTATATTTTTGCATTAGAGACAAAATATTGGGTTTATATATTAAAATTTACCCCTATATTGCCTTTGCTTTCATTCTAGGTTTGCAGCATAAAAATCCATTAGTTTGTTAATCACGAACAATTTGAACATAGCCGAAAGGAACATTCCAATTTTGAGGCTTATTGGAGCAAAATCATTTAGAGAAATTTGTTCAAACAGATTGCAGCACACTTAACTATTAACAACAGATTAAAGAAAGGTAGTTCAACAGTTGTTATTTGGTGGGTTAACAAATACAACAATGATAGCACTATTTAATAGTAGACATTAGCAAATAATTATTTTAAGTGGATATTTCTACAAAATATAATATCCTAATGCAATTTAAGATGGCAGAACAATTTTACTTTTAAAGAACTCCACTTAACTGACAACAGAACATTAAAAAACAATTTAACACAAGACCTGGACAGACTACAGCAATTTACATAGTGTAAAATTTGTAATGATGGTATACTAATGGCTTGTAACATAATGTCAAACACTTCTACATTATGGTGGAATTGGTCCCACGGGAATTTGAATAAGCATGACTCCAGGTGATGTAGAGTAATCCCTCTCTTTTTATTATGCCATTTCATTAGACCCCAAAGTCTTTCTACATATTTCATATGCACCAACTTCTCCAGGTTGGTGTAATGAAAGTTGGACATTTCTATATCTTTGCATTAAATATTAAATTTGAGGTTTATATATTAAATTTTATCCCTCTATGGCATTTGTTTTCAAGATAGATTTGCAGCATAAAAATCCATTAGCATGTTACTCACAGGCAATTTCAATATAGGTAAAATGAACATTTCAAATTTTGAGGTTTATTGGAGCCAAATCATTGATATAAATTTGTTCAATCAGATTGCAGCACATTTAACTAATAATATCAGATTAAAGTAGTTTGACACTGGTTATTTAGTGGTTTAACTCATACAACAACAATGGCAGAATTTAACAGCAGGCTTTAGCAAACAATTCTTTAAAGAGGGTTGTCCCAAAAAGTATAACATACCAATACAATTTCAAAAAAAAGAACGTTCAAATTTTGAGGCTTATTAAAGGAATGATATAGAGAAACCTGTTCAAGCAGATTGCAGCACACTTAACTATTTACAATGGATTGATAAATTAATTTAATACAAGACATCAGCTTACAGAAAATTTAGAAATTGTCAAACTTACAATGATGTTATACTAATGGCTTGTAACATAGCATTGAATATATCTTCATAATGGTGCAGTCATCACGACATGAATTTGACTAAGTATGACTGCAGGTGACATCAAGTAATCCCCCACTCTCTTTTATTATATTATCTCCCTAGCCCCCTAAATTTATGTTTTGGTATTCTTCAACTTCTCGATACTGGTGAAATCAAATTTGGGCTTTCCTAGATCTCACCCCAGTGACAAACTTTGGGGTTTATATATAAAATTTTATGGCTCTATTGCATTTGACAACAAGATACATTTTCAGCATAAAAATTCATTTGCTTGTTAGTCATGGGCAATTTAACCAAACTAAAATGAATGTTCAAGATTTGAGGCTTATTGCAGCAATTGTTCAAACATATTGCAGCACATTTAACTAATAACAGGAGGTTTAAAAAGGTAGGTCAACAGTGGTTTAAAAAATTGAACACCCATGGCAAAATTTAGCAGCAGGATTCAGCAAACAATTATTTAAAGAAGATAATTGCACAACATTTAACATCCCAATGCAATTTCAGAGCAGGCAAAAATGTTCAAATTTTGAGGCTTATTGGAGCAAAAATAATTAGAAAAGCTTGTTCAAACAGATTGCAACACCTTTAAATTAACAATAGCTGAATAAAAATATAGTTTAACATCAGACATAGATAGTGTACAGAGTATTAGAAATTTTAACACTTACAATGATGGTATACTAATGTCGTATAACATCACATCGAATGCATTTTCATTATGGTGCAGTTGGTGCCACATGAATATGACTAAATATAACTCCAAGTCAGTCACATTAAGTAGTTTTTTCTTTTTTATTATGCTATTTTTCTGAACCCCAAAATCTTTCTACATTTTGCATATGCACCAACATCTCCATACTGGGAAATCAAATTTGGTCATTTCTAGAACTCTCCACTAGTCATGAAATATGGGGTTCATATATTAAATTGTACCTTACAATTGCATTTGCTTGCAAGCTATGTTTGCAGCATAAAAATTTATTAGCTTGTTAACCATGTATAATTGGAAAATAAGCAGAAAGAATGTTCAAATTCTGACACTTATTGGAGCATAATTATTTAGAGAATCTTATTCAAACATATTGCAGCACACTTAACTATCAACAGCAGATTAAGAAGGTAGTTCAACAATGGTTATTTGGTGGTTTAAAAAAATTCAACAACCATGGCAAAAATTAACAGCAGCCTTTAGCAAACAATTATATATAGAATGTACATCTGCATAATATAACATTCCAATGCAATTTCAAATTAGGCAAAAAAGAATGTTAAAATGTTGCAGCTTATTGGAGAAAAATTATTTAGAGAAGCTTATTAAAACACACTGCAGTGCACTTAACTAACAACAGCAGATTAAATAATAATTTTACACAAGACATGGACAGATTACAGCAATTTAGAAATTGTAAAACTTACAATGATGGAGTACTAATGGCATGTAACATAGCTTCGAATACATCTTCATCATGGTGCAGTCATCACCACATGAATGTGACTAAGTATGACTCTAAATGTATCGAGTGGTCTTCCTCTCTTCTTTGTTATGCCATTTCACTAACCCCCCAAAATCTTTCTACATTGTGCGTATGCACCACAGCAAGAGGATTGACAAAATAATACATATGATTTTACTTTGAAATGTTGGTAACTGGCAGCATTCAATTCATCACTTTGTAGGTGCTCCAACAATCACAATATATTGTGGATCCTTGTGCTATATGTTGTTATATGGCATCTTGGAAAATAGATACTGTTCGACCAAATTTTCTTCATTTTGAGTAAGAAAAGATTACCAAAATGATGATATTTAAATTTCAAAGGAGGTTTTTGAGGTGTTGACTAAAATTTTATGCATGTTTAATATTGTATTCATCTGTGTAAAAAAAATTCATACTACCACAATCAAAAAATAAAAATAATCACAACTTGTATTTGTAGCATTTTAAAATATTTAATATGTCATAATAAAACTAAGCAGGTATTTCAAAAGATTAGTTTGGTTACATTTTGATTAAGTTTGTCAGCCCAAGAAATTATATTTTTCATGTGGAAGGTTTATTACATCATATTTCATTTTGCAAGTACAAACTGTGACATATAATATGCTACAGTATGATTATATTTATTTTTTTAAATCTTTAGTTTTTGGGTATCAATTTAATTCATTATATTCCTAAGAATTTCATATAACATACATATGTAATGAAATGCTTACACAACTATTTATCAGTTTCTAACTTTTAAAATTGCATGTAGGTTAAATGTTAGTTTTAAATATAACAAATTTTCTTTAAAGTGAAAGTAAATGTGATCGTATAGCACTATTTTCTATTCACTTTGGGATCATCTTTGTTTTACTAAGATAAAAGATGTAAGATAAGAAATTTAACAATAGAAGGCTAAATTTGATTTCACCATGATTGAGAAGTTCAACCAGCAACTGGAAGCCAACCCATCCAGTGCCTATTACAAATTCTGGACAACTCAGCCTAGAAGAAAATTGGTAATATTTCTTCACTGCATAGCTGCATAAATTTATTTTAGAAACTTATAATATTTAAATGAAGCTAGCTATAATGTACGTTCATTAAATTATAAATTCTCAATTACTTAAAATTCTTGTTAAAATAAAATCTCTACTTTTTAATATTTTTTCCTGTTACTGTAATCAGTTATTATTTTAACGTTTCCATAATCTGTGGTCATGTCTATTTTTTATTCGAATTATTTGATTTCCTTTTTAAATTAATATAATATTGTAACGGTCAAATATGTACATTTGCGGATGAAAATCTAGAACTTTGTAAATCATCCCAAGGCTGACCAGATTTACGGTGGTGGAAGCCATGACTCAGCCTAACTCTAGTTCCTCTACCATTGCTCAGAGATTTACCACTTTGCGGATGACACAGTTGAGGCCCCAGCAGTATTTCCCTTCACGTGCCGGCAGTAGCACAACAGTAGAAGAATTGACTATGGTATTTCCGCGCTTTAGCTAGTACAGTCATATAGATATCATGTGGCTAGGATATTTATGAATTAAACAATAAAATAAATCTTAATAACTAATCATAAATAATTATTAAATTATGAAATGATTTTGAGTCAGTGAGTGAGACTAAGACATACAATGAATTTATATTCAAAGTCAATTTAATAAAGTTTAGTTTTGAAATAATAAATAAACAATATTACAATGGTTAAATGGTTGTTCTCACTCGCAGGTGGTTAAAGGATGTTTACATTAAATTTGGCTTCACACGCAAGTGATGGTTTTAGATATAATTTTATATGGCTGAGTTTTACATAGTTTGGTTCACATATATAGGATATAGATAAAATCACTCGATGGTGATATTAAGTTTTTTAGTCACAAATATCTAGGTTTCTCCATGTTTATGCACTTCTGGTTTATATTGTAACGATCAAATATGTGCATTTGTGCAAGAAAATCTAGAACTCTGTTAAATCATCCTAAGGCTGACCAGGTTTATGGTGGTGGAAGCCACAGCTCTGGTCTAACCCTAGTTACTCTACCATTGCTCATAGACTTACAACCTTACAAATGACACAGTTGAGGTCACAGCAGCACTTCTCTTCTTCGTGTGCCGGCAGTAGTTTATCAGTAGCTCATAAGATGGGTAACAATGGGTATTTTGTATAGCATATCTATATAGGTATCATGTGGCACACTTATCTTTATAAATTATATATAAAATTTCAAAACCTAATAAGATTAACTATTAAATATTAACTAAAAGTGAGTCGGTGAGCAAGACCAAGACAAGAAACCAAAGTAAATTTAAAATCAATTTAATAATATTCAATGTAAACAATAATTTAAAATAACAATAGTATGAATAACTTCTTTGATTTCACAAGCAGGTGAACAAGGGATTTTACAATTCAAAAAGGTTCACATGCAAGCGATGCGTTGTCAATGGCGAATTTTGGATGTACAGCATTAATTAGTTTGGTTTACATATATATAAGTTAATTTACTTATAAATGGTTTTAAACTTCTAACACATTTAATAAAATTTGGAGGGTTTGCATTTCCGTTCTATATATGTGTAGCCTCATATCACACGCAGGTGATAAAATGATATGACAGTAAATTTGTACATGAGCTTAATATGAATTTTAATTCAGAATGATTTAACTTTGCTCATGGTTATCTATGCCAGATTTATGCTATACAGGATCTAGATTTGCCATATTAGCGGAAGTAATAATTAATTTTAACACAACATAATTTAATATAACTTAACTAGCACGAATACTTTAACATATTCTCTACACAGTAAAATACTATTTAGATTGGATTCCCTTTCAGATCAATGCTGAATTAACTATAAAAATGGCGGGTTTGAACTGACTAACGGAAGTTATACTTCAGATACAAGTGCGTAAAGAAAGACATATAACTCTTATAACTTATTGTGTCTCATATGTGCCTTATTCACGGAATTTTTACCAGTGTAACGGTTTCCTGGAACCGATTCTCATTGCTGTGGTGTTGGAGGCCATTTTAGTTTGGCTGGCCAAGCAATTTATATATGAGTGGGACTCTTATGCTCTGGACAAGTCTCATGCTCCTTTTAATAAATAGAATGACAGAATGTGGAGTCTTACACTCTCGGTGAGTCTCATGTTCCATTTAGACGAATGCAGGATGGGTTGGCATGTACCAGTCACCACCTGAAGAATAATTGCCCGAACTGAGGTAATGGTGCAGCATGATGACATGCAATCATTAAAGAAATACAGCAATAAGAAAATACGCTGTAGCATTTCGTAAGGACACATATGCACCACTGACTAGATAATCATATTTAAAATTAAGACGCTTAAAATACAAGTTTCTTTCATGAAACTACCCACATCAGTTCATGTTATAGTACTCTT
Source organism: Epiperipatus broadwayi (assembly GCA_028023455.1). Classification (NCBI taxonomy): domain Eukaryota; kingdom Metazoa; phylum Onychophora; class Udeonychophora; order Euonychophora; family Peripatidae; genus Epiperipatus; species Epiperipatus broadwayi. The sequence goes on from JAQFVV010013191.1 coordinate 125,294, forward strand.
AATAGTACTAATTAAGAAAATTTATGAATCCAATCTACAGAGTTTGCTATATAGGCAATGATTTCCTTAGTTTAAGGAGGATTACAGCATATAGGGAATTAAAATATAAACTTATAGATTTATGCTGTATTTAAATCACTTTAACTAAATATTTATTTAAAATATCAATTTAAAAAGCAAATCTATATCAAGGTGATGATACGTTCGTAATGAATTTTAATTATAGACATTTTATCCTTTCTAAAACAGAGCTTTTTATTTCGTATGTAATTATATGTTTGATATATATTTATGAGCACTTACATATATATGTGAGCAAAACTTGATTTAATACTTGCGAATAGTTTAATTTAAAAAAAAAGCTCGGTTTTGAAATTTTATAGCAAAAACAAGATAACATAACAAAATAATAATAATATTGGCATAGATCAACTTAAGAAATGCATTTAAAATCATAATCAAGGTTTTAAACAAATGAAATTTGATAATTGTTTATTTTAAAAGGGAAAGATGTGTGAGGTTCGCTAAAACATGGCTGATTTAGTTTTATAATGCTATCATCTCGGGAATTAATGATTGCAAACATTATCATTAACTTAAAACATATATAAATTATCATAGAAATCTTAATATTACTTTAAACAGTTTATTGTATATTATACATTACAAAATTAGTAAAATATTAAAGATTTTAAGACTTCTCATTCGATAATTTAATATACAAAAATTAACAAAGCGTATGACACACTTGAATGAGAAGCTATAAAGATACACAGAAGCGCTTTCGAGACCTTTTACCTCATATTCATAGCGGTACTGTGAGCTGCAGAATGAAGAAATAGGGCAAAAAAACAAAACAGTATGCAAAGTGTATGCAAATGAACTAGATAGTCCAATGTTTGGAGATGTCAAAGCAGGTATCTCATCTATTGATGGAGTTGTTATTGTCATTAATAAAATATGCTTCTCTGATTTTCCGCTTGCTGTCATTTTTTTCAATACAGACTATTTTAGGGCTGGAGGGTTCAAACAAATGACATGTCTTCTTGGAATGCTCTAAAAATGTTGATGAATTATCATTGTTTTTCATAGCTCTATTATATGTATATCTGTGTTCTGCTGTCCTGTTAATTATGCCTGCCTTGGTTTCTCCAAAATAAATGGCCCGGCAACCAGGTTGTGGGCAAGATATGCTGTAAACGACATGGGGAGTCTGAGAAGGTTCAATTTTGTCCTTAGAGTTATTGATTAGACGATTAGTGCATGGGGATGTATGAAAGCTAATTTTAAATTTATTAGACAAAACCTTGATTAATTGATAGGAGATTTTAGGTATGTGGGGAAGAGTAATATATGGAAGTTTAATATTGTTTTTATTGTCAGTGATTTTCCTATAAAATTGTTTGATTTTATTGTTAATAGTGTTGAGTTTATAGCCTGCTAGTAGTAGGTCTTTGGTGTAAAGATGTATATTATTCTTTCTATCTGCCTCAAACTTGAACAGCTGCATATTTCTACATAAAAATGCTTGCAGGCCTGCCAATTTGTGAGAGCTTGGAGAGTTGGAGTGTGTGTGTATAAAGCCTCTGATTTCAAAGGGCTTTATTATCATTGAATAATTTATACCTCTCTCATCACATATTAACCTAAGGTCAAGGTAATTTAGACTTTGGGATGCGTCTTCTGCTGTGGAATTGATAGTTAGATTAGTATTATGTGTTAACTCTTGTGTAATACTATTTATAGTGTGCTGGTTGGCTAAAATAAATATATCATCTACGTACCGCATGTATATGGTGTGAGGGCTGTCAGCTTGATATTTGGACATGATTAGTCTTTCGTAGTGATTAAGGAAAATGCTGGTTATGATTCCACTGAGGGGGAGGCCCATAGGCCAACCACTTTTCATATTGTACCAAGCGTGCTCAAGTGTTGTATATATATGTTTATCCATCCATGTTAAAAATGTAACGATGAAGTTAATGCGATTTAATTTCTACGTTAAGCGAATTGAACTAGATAGCATTTAATTATTTATAGTCAAATTAATCCATAACTAAATCAAACATTATTTTAGGAGTAAACCAAAACATAAAATCATATAGCTATATTAATACAGATGTGTGTGAATGTGCGTTATTTAGATAAATCATAATTCATTTATAGATGAGTTCCAATCAACCCAAACACATTAAATCATTTAATATTTTAATCATTCAATAATTTGTTTATCCGGTAAATCATTTTTATCAATTAAATTTGTATCAGATAAATCAGTTATATCAGTTATAATTTTATATCACTTTAGGTCTGAAATACAATTATTAATATTCATAATTTAGGCAAGTTTTTAGATTAAAATCATAAAACAAAATATACATAATTTCATTTACAATATTAAGATGGCCATTAATTCAAAGTTAAGCTACCATTTAATTTGGGAATTGTTTGAAGATTTTAGAATGGAAGAAGTAATTACCATTGTCAATCTTGATTTTTCTCTGTACTGGCAAGTTATTTGGATAGCGTTACATATTTAGGTGCTGGAGGTGGTCAACTTCTGTTCTCTCGGTTTAGATGGCAGTTCACCGGGAAGAAGGCTAGATTCAAAGCCTGTTACCCTGACATTTTATTAACTCACTTTATTAAAATATATTTTGATGACTCTTAGCAAAAAAAAATAATTATCTCCAAAGATGGCTGCTACTTCTTTTATACCCTTATCCCCCCTCTCTTTCATGATTTTATTTTCTTAGAATTGTTTTTCTGGCCTGTACAATAATAACAAATTATAGCGGGAGCCTGCTGTTTTAAATTTTAAATAGGTCAAAAATTGCTATTCACAGGCCGTAATTTATTCTGTTTTTCCAAGTTTTATTCTAACTATCTTTTTTAATGAATCTAGTATCGGTAAAGTTAATTATATTGGAAACTGTGTGTCCAGTAAACAAATCTAAGATTTAGAAAAACATTTTATTATATATGTAACTTGACCGTTCTAATTTACCGATATATGCAGAATTATACAATTTTGAAAATATATAATTTAATAAATATGTAAAATTATTGAAAACGAAATGTTTTATAAACTATTAACATTTATATTCTTGCATATATGTAGTCTAAAGTTACACATACAATTAGTTTTTCACCTTGCAATTATTAATAATCTATATATGTGCACATTTTGCTTAAGGAGTATATAAATTAATAATTTAGTAAATATTTAAAGATATACGCATACATATATGATTGACTTAATTAGATTTGAATTTAGATAGTATTTACTTAGATTATTATTAATATAAATATACGAGTATTGGTGGTATTTATATGTACGAATACTACCATATAGCATACATAGAAGGTGAAACAGTTGGGTTGAAAAGCTGACTGTTTCATATTCTCAAACTCACGGGAAGTTTTCTGGAAGTTTAATGAATTGGAGCTTTTACTTGGGGAAAAAATTTAATTTTTAATGTTAAGGAAACTTCTTCCTATCCCTTATTTCTGTTTTTACATTTTAGTACTAACTGCAAACCTGCTCTGCCCTACTCTCCCACCTATGAAAACATACTATGCTAGTACTCAATAATAAAATTTTATAAACGATACTACTGCTTAATAATAAAACAATTTTTAATAAATTATACTACTACTTAATGATTAGAATATGCAATACTACTAACTACTTTATATATATATATTATCATATATATATATATATATATATATATATATATATTATCAAGGTTTCAGAATCCTAAGTGGGATCTGCAGTCCTAGATATTACTGTTCTACATGTTTTTAAAGACCTGGCATTGAACGTCCCTATCGTTTTTTGCCTGCCTCAAGTAGGAAAGAAGTATGGCCTTTTTTTAGTTTTATCTTATATGGACCATTGTATAGGGGATAAAATTTATGAAATTTCCTCTTCGCCTTGGTACTGGGCTGTATGGTCTTTACTCATACCAGGTCACCTACTTCAAAATGGTGTGCCACCTTATAGCGCATATTCCTACATTCTTCTGCTTGTTTTAAGCACTCCCTAGCCTTGCTCTTGTCTATTTCAGGATCAACCATCTCCCTATCATACAATGTAAAGATTTTAAAGATGTCTGGGCATACTCTCCCAAAATGTAATCTAGTGGTGGGCAGACCTGTGTATTCGTTTACAGTGTCATTTATATATTTTTGGATTGTTTTGATCTGATTGACCCAGGCTCTATGATTTGAGCCCACCATGGTCCTATATAACCTGCCGAGTTCCCTCATCATACATTCGCATGGATTTGACTGAGGGTTTCACACTGAGGTAAGGGTATGTTGGATCCCTTGTGCATCTATCCACTGTCTCCATGCTGATGACGTGAATGCTGTGCCTCGGTCAGAGATAATTATTCTTGGTTTTCCCACACTGGGGAACTGTATTGTTTGTAGAACCCTTATAATCTCCTGAGTTTGAACTGTCCTCACTGAGTATGCCTGTGTATATTTCAAAAACACATCATATGCCACTACCAGATATTTGTATCTTTTGTATGATGGTAGTGGCCCATAATGATCTACAGCAAGGATATGGTTAGGTTCAAGTGGCATAATTGATTTCATTGGACCTTTATAAGCTTTATTTGCTGGCTTATTTACAGCACAACTCTTGCAGTCACTTAGCACGTTTAGGATGTTCTTATAGATCCCCAGCCAATAAAACTGTCTCCTGATGGCTTCCTCAGTCTTATGTGGCCCATAATGTCCTATTGCTTCATGGGTACAGATGATCACCTGATCCCTAAGCTTTGGAGGCAACATGACCTTCCATGATCCATTATTATGGCCAACTTTTCCCTGTAATATCCCATTCACTACCCTATATCATCTTTTTTTATTGTCTATGCTTTCCTTTGCGAGCCCTAACCCTTCTATCTTTTTCATCAATTTCCAAGAATGGTGGGTAATCCTCTTTCCAATGCTGTAGGTTCACCAGGTCCTTTTCTGTTCTGTGATGGGTCACACTCATAATAATTCTATTTGCATTTTCAGGTATTCGTGGATTATCTCCTTATTTGCTGATGGGGTTTCTACACAATATCTGCCACTATGTTCTGGGAACTGGGGCAATATTCTACGTGAAAATTAAATCTCTGGAGGGCCAGGCTCCAACGAATGAGCCTATCATTAGTCAGATAGCTCTTGTGAAAAAATTGTAAGCATTTGTGGTCGGTTATGAGTGACTTTAGACCCGCAAGCCCATACTATCGTCAATGTCTTCTGCTCTGTGATGGTATTGTTTACTTCTGGCCCCTTTAGCTTCCTGCTGGCAAAATACAGAACCCTTTGCTGTTTAGCATGTATTTTGAATAATACCGCCCCCATTCCCAAATGGCTGCAGTCTGTCTGTACATAGAATGTCTCTTCAAAATTAGGGTGGTTAAGCATAACAGTTTCCAGGAATTTCTTTTTTATATATCTAAATTCCTTATCTCTCTGTTCATCTCACCTCCATTTTATATCCTTTTTTATGAGTTCTATTAATCCTGCGGTATCCTGTGCAAAATTAGGGTAGAACCGATGGTAGTAGTTACAGAGTCCCAAGAATGATCTAATATTTTTTTCTGCCTGGAGTGGGAAATTCTTGAGTAGCCTTTACCTTATCGGGGTGTGTTTTTATACCTTCACCATTTATAACATCACCTATGAAGGCTATTTCAGATTGAATGAATTTACTCTTTTGCATGTTTATAGTGATATTTTTACTACAACACTCTTTGAAAAATTTCCTTATATGTTTTATATGTTCCTCAAAAGACAAAGAGGCTATCGCTACATCATCCATATAGTAGATAACACGCTGCTTATGCGATCAGGCAATGCCTGGTCAAGACATCTCATAAGAGCAGCCGCACTATTAATTCTTTAACTGCCTCTTACGAGGTATCTCGTCGACATCTGACATCACTCTAATTCTGCTAGTTTTAAGGCTAGAATATTCGTTTGACAGTTATTGATTAGGTTTTTAAAAGTTCTGTAAGATGGTGCCCTCTTCCGAATTATTCTACAAGTAAAAAATCAAAAAAACCACATTTAAAACTAAACAAAGAAAGAAGTTTGTCGGTGATTGGCTGTCAGCTGGCTCTCAGCCGAAAAAGACATTCTGATTGGCTGGAAAGAACAAAGAAACTGCCTGATCAAAGAAAATAAAGAAAAACGCTGAGATTTTCATTTCGAATGCAATTTAAGTATTAAAAAAATATAATTTGAGAAATTAAAATAGTTTTTTAATAAAATATACTAAAAAAAAAAAATTATTTTCGAAAAATATTGAAGATTTTAGTAAAAATGTTTAAGAGTTAGCAAAAAGAAATCTTTCCTTTCCGTAACAAAAAATTGAAAAAAAGCGTTTGTGTCAGCACTTTTTTGTTTAGACATTCGCTTTAAGTTTGCCGAAATTGAATATATTTTATAATAAATAAATAGCAATTTATTTTTGAAAGAACTTTCATTCTCTTTCATAACCTGAAAAATTAGTAATATACCTTTTATAATCGTATCTGAGTTGAATTTAATATTATAGGCGAATATGTTTTAACAATAGGCTTTGTCTTCAGTTTGTGAGTTAGCCAATTAAAAGATTTGATTTTTACCTCATACAACCAATAATATAATTAGTGGTTATAGGGTTAACTAGACCAAATGGAACCCTTTGGAACATGTGTGTTTATCCACTATACCCAAAAGCAGTATATTTCCTAACTCTTGGATCAAGCATTATTTGCCAAAAGCTTGAGGTGAGATCCAGGGTAGAAAAGACTCTTTTTCCTGCCAGCTTTACAAATATCTCTTTGGTATATCTCTTTCTGGCATGGTTAATTGGTTTAGCTTTCTCACATCTAAAGAAATGTGAATACACCCATCCCCTATTTTAACCTCTACTAAGGGGTTATTGTATTGTGAAGCTGCTTTGGTTATCACATCCCATTCTGTCATTTTCTGGATCTGTTTCTGTACATCATCCTGGTATTGAAAGGGGATTGGATACATCTTTGCCTGGAAATAAGTTTCTTGTGTGAGATGAATATGGTGAGTATATCCCACTATGACCCCTGGAATTTTGGAAAAGATTCTCCGATACTGCCTTAGGACTCCCTTTAACTCAACCCTTTCTCCTGTCTTATAACATTCAGATTGATCTATTTTCTGCCTTATAGTTTGTTCTGTATCTTTCTCATCTATGTACATGGCGCTACTACGTGGTTCTTGTCTAACATACATGGGCTTGCTTTTGTCATCTAGGGTTACCTCATTCCTAGTGAAATCGACAATACCCTCATACTGGTTGAGGAAATCAGCTTCTATAACTACCTCTTGCAATAGCCCTTTCATCACTAGAAAAGTGTGACCTAACTTCCTGGACCCCCAGTCTACCTCACCCCAGACTTGAAAATTTTCACTTGGCATCTTCTTACCATTCGCTAAGTACATTTGTAAGGGTCTGAATGGTAGTTTCTGCCATTGGAGACCTTCTTTCTCTCTAGTGATCACCCATTCCTTTTCCACAAATAAAAGTTGGCTGCCAGTATCAACTAAGGCTCATTCCCTTTTATTGTTAATATTTATGATCACCAAAGCACAGGATCTGGCGGTAACCGATGTCTCCACCTCCTCCACTACCTCTCTAATAGTGCCCATTGTTTGTTCCCTTATTTTGTCCCTATACTTTACTTTGGGTATCGGGTGTAGGGACTTATTTACCGGAACCTTCTGAAGTTTAACGGCCTTCTATTATCTCTGTATCTTTCTTGGTTATTACTATAGGGTTTTGGCCTTGTTCTTTCCCTAAAGCTATCATTCCCTAACCTCATTGCCTGACACATAGGATCTTTTGGAAAAAGTGGATCTTTTGGAAAGGGTGAATAATCCACTGGTGTCAGAAAATTCAGACATTTCTTCAGATGTCTGTATCCAAGTTCCGGTCATCATATGTTGTACAGGTAGTGGCATATAATGCTGGATTAGTTTAATTATATGTGCTTCTGGGTATACATATGCGGTTAAGAATCTGAGGTGAGCCACCTGCCTAACAAGGAATTGGGTATATGTCTCTTTGGTAACCGAGCCATATTGCTACCTCATGACTGTCATATATATAGCATGCTGCCTCTCATTACTCAAAAATGTCTTCATCAACGCTGTAGCATACCATTCAAATGTCTCCGGTTTTTCACCATAACAGTCCCACCACGACAAAGCATATCCGTATAAATAATGTGGTGCTAGAGTTACTCGATCTTGAGGAGCAACATCTTGGAATCGGAACAACTCCTTGAGACTTTGTAGATGTACCCAAGGAACTCTCCCCTATCTCACCTTTGAATGTCTTCACCTGAATGAATTTGGCCATATATGAATGTGGGCTAGCTTCTATACCCCTAATATTATTTCCTATCCTCTTCCCTTGAACTATTGAGATCAGCATAGCCCACAGACTTCATACCCTCAGTAAGATATGGGATCATCATCAACATGTATAATTGTTGTATGCCTATTTCCTTTACTCTTGTCTCTGCTCTACTTTTATCTATTTGTTCTTTGTCTCCCTTGTTTACTTACGTAGTCATGCCACATTCTACAGATGGTTACACACTTGCCCTATCTCTCTATTCCTCTAACTTATTAAGACCCTGTTCTATATCCTGTACCCTTTTTAATAATATATTTGCTTTCTTTTTATCTTCATCTTGACTCTCCTTTTGCTACTCAAGTTTTCTTTCTTTAGACTATTAGCTACTCCTATACACTTCCTTCCTCCTTCTAATTTGAAAACTGGCAGTTTCCACTTCTCTCCATCTTTTTTCCTGCTCCTTTTACTATCTTATTTCTTCCTTAGCCTGCTCTCTATTCCTATATATTCTGCCTTCCTTTTGCTAATTCAAGAACTAGCAGTTTCCACCTTACTTTGTCTTATTTCTTGGTCCTATGCCCTATCTTTCTCCATTTGGCTTTTCGACCTTTTACTTTTAGTACTCTGCATTTACTCTTCCAGTCAACTCTTCCTTGTTTATTTGCTTCATATTCCAATGCTTTATAACTTATGTTATTTTGTCTTCGTGTACAATTTTCTATTTTGACAAATGTTAGCTCATCTGTCTTCCCATTTCTCTCTTCATCTTCAAGGTGATCTTTCCCTGGCTCTAGATTTTCCTTCCTATCTACATCCATGGTAACACTCCCTTGATCTTTTTTGGTCAGTTCTAGCCTTTCTAGATACATCTTATGATCTATCTTTATGTCCCATGATCTATCTTTATGTCCCTTTCTCATATCTATTTCTTCAATCATCTCTCCATGACCTTCTTGTAAAATCACTGCCTCTTTGTCTTCCTAGCTCACATTCCCTAACTATATCCTCCCCTTTCTTTAGCTCCTACTCTGATAGATCTGTATTTTCTTCAACTTTTTGGTAAAGTTCTATAACTTCATCTACTATTCCTATTTTAACTTCTGTTTCTCTTATTGAACTATTTTTCATTGCAGTGGTTATTTCTGTAATGGGCTTTTCTTCTCCCATTATATCCATATCAACCTTGAATCTTTCCATCCTATCATCTTTCCATCCCATCATCTGTGACCTCCAGCCTTGGTGCTTTACTTAATGATTTAACAATTTTAAATTCGATGGGCATCATTTCTTTTTTACTTCTTTGAAATACTTCATTGATTTCTTTCTCCATAATGTCCACTTTCCTATTCCCAATTTCTGCCTCTGTCCTTTCTACAGCACTTGGCTCATCCTTTTCTTCTTTAACCTTTCTTTCCTTTTCTTTCCTCTCATGTTCTTCCCTGTTCTTCCTCTTCTTCTCTTTGTCTTCTCTATCCTTTCCCTTTTCGTGGTTCTCTTTATCCCTGATATGTCCCCAAAAAAATTCTTCTACCATGATGGTATTTTGTTTATACATTTCTTCCTTCTCGATTTTTTTTATATATCTTTTTCCCAGCCCTAACATTTGCTGTTGTCCTGTACTTCCTTTGCATAAGGCTTCAGCATATCACAGTTCTATATATCCCATTAGCCTCTCCAGCATCACAGTTTCCCCGTACATCATTTCTTCTTTTTTGTATTCAGCGTGTCCTTTAAATTTTTGAACTGTGTGTGTTGCCCCTATTCACCTTGAAAAGGCCTGCCACCTTCTTTGTCCTACTCTTTTTAATCTCAGCTACTATCTCTCTATATCTTATCATTCCTTTATTTTTTTTACTTTTTCTCATTTCATCTATTATTTTTTCCTTTTCTCCTTTCTCTTTCCTCTCTGTTTCTTCGTTGCCTTTTTTCTTTTTTCTTCTCTCTCTTTCCTCTCTTTTTCTCCTCTATTTTTCCTCTCCTTTTCTTCTCTATTTTTCCTCTCCTTTTCTTCTCTATTTTTCCTCTCCTTTTCTTCTCTATCTTTCCTCTCCTTTTCTTCTCTATCTTTCCTCTCCTTTTCTTCTCTATCTTTCCTCTCTATTGCTTCTCTAGCCTTTCTCTCTTTTTGCTCTCTACTCTTTCTCTCCTTCCCTTCCCTATCCTTCCTGTTCTTTTCTTGCTGAAATGGTTCCTGTATTCTCTTCACTTCACTCCCTATTTCTTTCATTGATTTTTAAAAGTGTTCTTCTATACAGAGACTTTCTCTCTGTACTTTTTTTTAAAGTCTAAAATGTTCTTTTTGTATTCACCCTCTATCTCTAAAAGTTGCTTTTCTCCTTTATCCTATTTTTTTTATACTGGTACTGTGCCCTTTTTATTTCTCACTCTCGATAACCTTTTTGATTTATGATTCTACTATCCTTCATGTATTCACTGATGATCTTTAACTGCTCAATCAACTCTTTACCTGCTATCCTTTCTGTCACAATGCTCATCCTCTGCTCTGCTATTTCACATATTTCTTCCAAGAGTGAGTCTATCATGCTTTCACATATGCTAGTCTCAATCTCATCTTCCCTGCCTTCTCCACTTCCTTCAATACTCTCTTCCACTATAGCTTCCATTTATAAATTTTTTTGCTATTTAATTTCTATGCAGCTATCCAGACCCCTTTTCCCAAAAAACAAATCGAAGCCTATTTCACCACCTTGTTCTGTCACTGCCTATGGTTCCTCGTTAACTTATTTTCTTACTAATTAACTTACCGACTCAATACTTCATCTCCCTTCACAATATCAAGATAAAACATAAAGTGAAACAAAATTTAAAATATTTAAAATGGAACTCATCATTGGCTTGCCTTTTTCTTCTTCACTCCATCTCTGTTAAATTTACAATTATAGTCTATTATTAGTTTTAATATTAGTTATTTATTTGTTTTCTCATTGTTTGACAAATTTTGAACACCAAACGCTCATATATTTTTGCCTTGCCTGATTTTTTCTTAGTTGTTTTTAGTATTGCTCACGTCTTGTCTTGACTCACACCCTCATCATAAAATAATCAATTTTGAAAAAATTTTAACACGTTCTCTCCTTTCTGATAGCGAATTTATGTGAGGATAATTTTAGTTGTTTTAAATTACCTCGAATGCCAGCTATCATCATGTAAGAAATACACACAATAACTTTGATAGGCCACATTTACTGATATCCTATATACACAGCCATACCCCTTTATTAAACATGAATCCGTTTTTACTTATTTTACCAGATTCAAACTTGCAAAAAAAAAATTTACATGTATACAGTTAATATGTTTACAATTTTAGCAACTACTTTCAGGAATGGACTAACTAATAAAATTTTGGTAAGATGTTCATACACGGGAGAAAATTCTATACATATTCATAACACTTGGTATGAAATCACACCTATGTTCATCTCCCTTCTCAGGCATATAGGTTTATATTATAAAGCCTCTCATCGGTGCAACATAGTGCATCATACTCGGGAAAACATCTCTACACATATAACAATTCATATGGAGGCGTACTCCTGTCAGCATCCCCTCTCAGGTTTGCAGGTTTGTATTCGAAAGTTTCGCATTGGTGCAGCATAACTGGGAGAAAAAATCTATGCTTGTATATTTTTGCTTTTTCAGCCCTTCCATGCTGAGGTTCCACTCCAGACGGTTCAGGGTCGTGTTCAGAGGTCATAAAGCTACACATTGCGGCGGCATACCCGGGAGAGAGAAAAAATATTTTACATAAGTATGTTGCAGTCACATATACTCATTTTACATATGTTTCCAGGGTTGTAATAGTTAACAAAGCCCCACGTAAGGGTGTCCATACCCAGGAGAAAAAATCTACTGTAACAGTCAAATATGTGCATTTGTGCAACAAAATTTAGAACTCTGATAGATCATCCTAAGGCCAAGCAGGTTTACGGTGGTGGAAGCCCCGGCTCTCACCTAACCCTTGTTCCTCTACCATTGCTCATAGACCTACAACCTTACAAATGACACAGTTGAGATCACAGCAGCACTTCTCTTCTTTGCGTGCCGGCAGTAGCTCATCAGTAGCAAATAAGACGGGTAACAATGGATATTTTGTATAGCATATCTATATAGGTATCATGTGGCATGCTTATCTTTATAAATTATATATAAAATTTTAATAACCTAATAAGATTAACTATTAAATATTAACTAAAAGTGAGTCGATGAGCAAGACCAAGAAAGAAACCAAAGTAAATTTAAAATCAATTTAATAATATTCAATATGAACAATAATTTAAAATAACAATAGTGTGAATAACTTGTTTGATTTCACATGCAGGTGAACAAGGGATTTTACAATTCAAAAAGGTTCACACGCAAGTGATGCATTGTCAATGGTGAATTTTGGATATACAGCATTAATTAGTTTGGTTTACATATATATAAGTTAATTTACTTATAAATGGTTTTAAACTTCTAACACATTTAATAAAATTTGGAGGGTTTGCATTTCCGTTCTATATATGTGTAGCCTCATATCACACACAGGTGATAAAATGATATGACAGTAAATTTGTATTTGAGCTTAATATGAATTTTAATTCAGAATGATTTGACTTTGCTCATGGTTATCTATGCCAGATTTATGCTATACAGGATCTAGATTTGCCATATTAGCGGAAGTAATAATTAGTTTTAACAACATAATTTAATATAACTTAACTAGCACGAATACTTTAACATATTCTCTACACAGTAAAATACTATTTAGATTGCATTCCCTTTCAGATCAATGCTGAATTAACTAGAAAAATGGTGGGTTTAAACTGACTAACAAGTGCGTAAAGAAAGACATATAACTCTTATAACTTATTGTGTCTCATATGTGCCTTATTCACGGAATTTTTACCAGTGTAACGGTTTCCTGGAACCGATTCTCATTGCTGTGGTGTTGGAGGCCATTTTAGTTTGGCTGACCAAGCAATTTATATATGAGTGGGAGTCTTACACTCTGGACAAGTCTCATGCTCCTTTTAATAAACAGAATGTGGGAATGTGGAGTCTTACACTCTGGGTGAGTCTCATGCTCCATTTAGACGAATGCAGGATGGGTTGGCATGTACCAGTCACCACCTGAAGAATAATTGCCCGAACTGAGGTAATGGTGCAGCATGATGACATGCAATCATTAAAGAAATACAGCAAAAAGAAAATACGCTGTAGTGTTTCTTAAGGACACATATGCACCACTGACTAGATAATCATATTTAAAATTAAGATGCTTAAAATACTAGTTTTTTTCATAAAACTACCTACATCAGTTCATGTTACAGTACTCTTAACCTTTTAACCGCTAATTATATTATTGGTTGTATGAGGTAAAAATCAAATCTTTTAATTGGCCAACTCACAAACTGAAGACAAAGCCTATTGTTAAAACATATTCGCCTATAATATTAAATTCAACTCAGATACATTTATAAAAGGTATATTACTAATTTTTCAGGTTATGAAGAGAACGAAAGTTCTTGCAAAAATAAATTGCTATTTATTTATTCTAAAATATTCAATTTCGGCAACATAAAAGCTATAATATAAATAAAAAGGTCGACTTTTACATTTATAGAAAAGTAAATATTTCTTTTAAATATTTCTTTAATATTTTTACTAAAATCTTCAATATTTTTTGAAAATAATTTTGTTTTTTTAGTTTTTTTTTTAAAAAACTAGTTTAATTTCTGAAATTATATTTTTTTAATACTTAAAATTGCATTCGAAATGAAAATCTCAGCGTTTTTCTTTATTTTCTTTGATCAGGCAGTTTCTTTGTTCTTTCCAGCCAATCAGAATGTCTTTTTCGGCTGAGAGCATGCTAAGAACCAATCACAAGTAATGTTCTTTCTTTGTTTAGGTTTAAATGCGTTTTTTTTTTATTTTTTACTTGTAAAATAAATCGGAAGAGGGCACCATCTTACAGAACTTTTAAAAACCTATTCAAAACCTATCAAATGAATTTTTTAGCATAAGAACTGGCAGAGTTAGAGTGACATCAGATGTCTATGAGGAGCCTCGTAGGAGGCGGGAAAAGGGTTAATAGTACTAATTAAGGGAATTTTTGAATCCAATCTACAGAGTTAGCTATATAGGCTATGATTTCTTTAGTTTGAGGAGGATTACAGCATATGGGGAATTAAAATATAAACTTATAGATTTATGCTGTATTTATATCACTTTAACTAAATATTTATTTAAAATATCAATTTAACAAGCAAATCTATATTAAGGTGATGATACGTTCGTAATGAATTTTAATTATAGACATTTTATCCTTTCCAAAACAGAGCTTTTTATTTCGTATGTAATTATACGTTTGATATAAATATGAGCACCTACATATATATGCGAGTAAAACTTGATTTAATACTCGCGAATAGTTTAATTTAAGAATAAATCTCGGTTTTGAAGTTTTATAGCATAAACAAGATAACATAACAAAATAATAATAATGTTGGCATAGATCAACTTAAGAAATGCATTTTAAATCATAATCAAAGTTTTAAACAAATGAAATTTGATAATTGTTTATTTTAAAAGGGAAAGACGTGTGAAGTTCGCTAAAACATGGTTGATTTAGTTTTATAATGCTATCTCGGGAATTAATGATTGCAAACATTATCATTAACTTAAAACATATATAAATTATCATAGAAATCTTAATATTACTTTAAACAGTTTATTGTATATTATACATTACAAAATTATATAAAAAATTTAATTTCTATGTTAAGCGAATTGAATTAGATAGCATTTAAATATTTATTTTCAAATTAATCCGTAACTAAATCAAACATTATTTTAGGAGTAAACCAAAACATAAAATCATATAGCTATATTAACACAAATGTGTGTGAATGCGCATTATTTAGATAAATCATAATTCATTTATAGATGAGTTTCAATCAACACAAACACATTAAATCATATAATATTTTAATCATTCAATAATTTGTTTATCCGGTAAATCATTTTTATCAATTAAATTTGTATCAGAAAAATCAGTTATATCAGTTCTAATTTTATATCAGTTAATATATTTTCTATCGGATAACCCAGTTAACTTATTAGAAATCAGAAATCAGTTTAATTATATTTATATCAGGCAAGACTTTAGGTTTGAAATACAATTATTAATATTCATAATTTAGGCAAGTTTTTAGATTAAAATCATAAAACAAAATATACATAACTTCATTTACAATAGTAAGATAGCCATTAATTTAAAGTTAAGCTAGCATTTAATTTGGGAATTGTTTGAAGATTTTAGAATGGAAGAAGTAATTACCATTGTCAATCTTGGTTTTTCTCTGTACTGGCAAGTTATTTGGATAGCGTTACATCTTTAGGTGCTGGAAGTGGTCAACTTCTGTTCTCTCGGCTTAGATGGCAGTTCGCCAAGCAGAAGGCTAGATTCAAAGCCTGTTACCCTGACAATTTATTAACTCACTTTATTAAAATATATTTTGATCACTTTTAGCAAAAAAAAAAATATCTCCAAAGATGGCTGCTACATCTTTTATACCCTTATCCTCCTTTTTTTTCATGATTTTATTTTCTTAAAATTGTTTTTCTGGCCCATACGATAGTAACCAATTATAGCAGGAGCCTGCTGTTTTAAATTTTAAAGAGGTCAAAAAATTGCTATTCACAGGCCGTAATTTATTCTGTTATTCCAAGTTTTATTCTATCATTTTTAATTAATCTAGTATCGGTAAAAATTAATTATATTGGTGACTGTATGTCCAGTAAACAAATTCAAGATTTAGAAAAACATTTTATTATATATGTAACTCGACCGTTCTAATTTACCGATATATGCAGAATTATACAATTTTGAAAATATATAATTTAATAAATATGTAAAATTATTGAAAACAAAATGTTTTATAATCTATTAACATTTATATTCTTGCATATATGTAGTCTAAAGTTACACATACAAGTAGTTTTTCACCTTGCAATTATTAATAATCTATATATGTGCACATTTTGCTTAAGGAGTATATAAATTAATAATTTAGTAAATATTTAAAGATATACGCATACATATATGATTGACTTAATTAGATTTGAATTCAGATGGTATTTATTTAGATTATTATTAATAAATATACGAGTATTGGTGGTATTTATATATGTACGAATACTACTATATAGCATATATAGTCAGTGAAACAGTTGGGTTGAAAAGCTGACTGTTTCATATTCTCAAACTCACGGGAAGTTTTCTGGAAGTTTAATGAATTGGAGCTTTTACTTGGTGAGAAAATTTATTTTTTAATTTTTAATGAAACTTTTTCCTATCCCTTATTTTTATTTTTACATTTTAGTACTTACTGCAAACCCGCTCTGCCCTACTCTCCCACCTCTGAAAACATACTATGCTACTACTCAATAATAAAATTTTATAAACTATACTACTGCTTAATAATAAATTTTTTTTAATAAATTATACTACTACTTAATGATTAGAATATGCAATACTACTAACTACTTATATATATATGTTAACAAGGTTTCAGAATCCTAAGTGGGAATTGCAGTCCTAGATATTACTGTTCTACATGGTTTTAAAGACCTGGCATTGAACGTCCCTATTGTTTTCTTGCCTGCCTCAAGTAGGAAAGAATTATAGCCTTTTTTAGTTTTATCTTATATGGACCATTGTATAGGGGATAAAATTTATGAAATTTCCTCTTCGCCTTGCTACTGGGCTGTATGGTCTTTACCCATACCAGGTCACCTACTTCAAAATGGTGTGCCGCCTTATAGCGCATATTCCTACATTCTGCTGCTTGTTTTAAGCACTCTAGCCCTGCTCTTGTCCATTTCAGGATCAACCATCTCCCTATCATCCAATGTAGGGATTTTAAAGATGTCCGGGCATACTTCCAAAATGTAATCTAGTCATGGGCAGACCTGTGGATCCGTTTACAGTGTCATTTATATATTTTAGGAATGTTTTTGTCTGATTGACCCAGGCTCTATGATTTGAGCCCACCACGTTCTATATAACCTGCTGAGTTTCCTCATCATACGTTCCCACAGATTCGACTGAGGGTTTCACACTGACATAAAGGTAAGGTATGTTGGGTCCCTTGTGTGTCTATCCACTGTCTCCATGCTGATGACGTGAATGCCATGCCTCGGTCAGAGATCATTATTCTTGGTTTTCCCACACTGAGGAACTCTATTATTTGTAGAACCTTTATAGTCTCCTGAGTTCGAACTGTCCTCACTGGGTATGCCTGTGTATATTTTGAAAACACATTATATGCCACTAGCAGATATTTGTATGTTTTGTATGATGGTAGTGGCCTATAATGATCTGCAGCAAGGATATGGTTAGGTTCAATTGGCATGATTGATTTCATTGGACCTTTATAAGCTTTATTTGCTGGCTTATTTACAGCACAACTCTTGCAGTCGCTTAGCATGTTTAGGATGATCTTATAGATCCCTGGCCATTAAAATTGTCTCCTGACTGCTTTTTCAGTCTTACGCGGCCCATAATGTCCTATTGCTTCATGGGTGCAGTTGATAACCTGATCCCTAAGCTTTGGTGGCAACATGACCTTCCATGATCCATTATTATGGCCAACTTTTTTCTGTAATATCCTATTCACTACCCTATATCATCTTTTTTTATTGTCTATTTTTCCTTTGTGAGCCCTAACCTTCTATCTCTTTAATCAATTTCCAAGAATGGTGGGTAATCCCCTTTCCAATGTTATAGGTTCACCAGGTCTTTTTCTGTTCTGTGATGGGTCACACTCTTAATAATTCTATTTGCATTTTTAGGTATCCGTATTTGCATTTTCAGGTATCCATGGATTATCTCCTTTTATGATGATGGGTTTTCTACTCAATATATTCACCATTATGTTCTGGGGACTGGAGCAATATTCTACCCAAAAATTAAATCGTTGCAGGGCCAGGCTCCAATGAATGAGCCTATCATTAGTCAGATAGCTCTTGTGAAAAAATTGTAAGCATTTGTGGTCTGTTATGATAGTGACTTTAGACCCAAGCAGAAACTGCTTAAACTTCTCGCAAGCCCATGCTATTGCCAATGTCTCCTGCTCTGTGATGGTATGCTATTGCCAATGTCTCCTGCTCTGTGATGGTATAGTTTACTTCTGCCCCCTTTAGTTTCCTGCTGGCAAAATACAGAACTCTTTGCTGTTTAGCATGTATTTGGAATAATACTGCCCCCATTCCCACATGGTTGCAGTCTGTCTGTACATAGAATGTCTCTCCAAAATTAGGGTGGTTAAGCATAACGGTTTCCAGGAATTTTTTTTTATATATCTAAATTCCTTATCTCTCCGTTCATCCCACCTCCATTTTATATCCTTTTTTATGAGTTCTATTAATCCTGCAGTATCCTGTGCAAAATTAGGATAGAACCGATGGTAGTAGTTACAAAGTCCCAAGAATGATCTAATATTTTTTTTGTGCCTGGAGTGGGAAATTCTTGAATAGCTTTTACCTTATCGGGGTGTGTTTTTACACCTTCACCATTTATAACATGACCTAGGAAGGCTATTTCAGATTGAATGAATTTACTCTTTTGCATGTTTATAGTGATATTTTTACTACAACACTCTTTGAAAAATTCCCTTATGTGTTTTATATGTTCCTCAAAAGACAAAGACACTATCACTATATCATCCATATAGCAGATAACATGCTGCTTGATGTGATCAGGCAATGCCTGGTCGAGACATCTCATAAGAGCAGACACACTATTAACTAGACCAAACGATACCCTTTAGAACGTGTGTTTGTCCCCTATACATAAAAGCAGTATATTTCCTATCTCTGGGATGAAGCATTATTTGCCAAAAGCTTGAGGTGAGATTCAAGGTAGAAAAGACTCTTTCCTGCCAGCTTTAAGAATATCTCTTTGATATTAGGTGGTATGTCTCTTTCTGGCATAGTTAATTGGTTCAGCTTTCTCACATCTAAACAAATGCAAATAGACCCATTCCTTTTTTTAACCACTACTAAGGGGTTATTGCATGGTGAAGCTGCTTTGGTTATCACACCCCATTCCGTCATTTGCTGGGTCTGTTTCTGTACATCATCCTGGTATTGAAAGGGGATTGGATACATCTTTGCCTGGAAATAAGTTTTTTGCATGAGATGAATATGGTGAGTATATTCCATGATGACCCCTGGCATTTTGGAAAAGATCCTCCGATACTGCTTTAGGACTCCCTTTAACTCTTCCCTTTTTTCTGTCTTATTACATTCAGATTGGTCTATTTTTTGCCTTATAATTTGTTCTATATCCTTCTCATCTATGTACATGGCGCTACTACATGGTTCTTGTCTAACATACATGGGATTGCTGTCCTCATCTAGGGTTACCTTATTCCTAGTGAAATCAACAATACCCTAATACTGTTTGAGGAAATCAGCTCCTATAATGACCTCTTGAAATAGCCCTTTCATCACTAGAAAAGTGTTGACCTAACTTTCTGGACCCCCAGTCTACTCACCCCAGACTTGAAAATTTTCCCATGGCATCTTCTTACCATTTGCTAAGTACATTTGTAAGGGTCTGAATGGTAGTTTCTGCCATTGGATTCCCTTTTTCTCTCTAGTGATCATCCATTCCTTTGCCACAAATGAAAGTTGGCTGCCAGTATCAACTAAGGCTCATGCCCTTTTATTGTTAATATTTATGGTCAACCAAGGGGCAGGATCTGGTGGTAACCAATGTCTCCACCTCCTCCACTACCCCTCTAATAGTGCCCATTGTTTGTTCCCTTATTTTATCCCTATGCTTTACTTTGGGTGTCAGGTGTAGGGACTTATTTACCGGCACCCTCTGGAGTTTAACGGCTTTCTATTATCTCTATATCTACCTTGGTTATTACTATAAGATTTTGGCATTGTTCTTTCTCTACAGCTATCATTCCCTAACCTCATTGCCTGACACTTAGGATCTATCTTCCTTATCTTTTCTGGTGGATCTTTTAGAAAGGGTGAATAATCCACTGATGTCAGAAATTCGGACATTTTTTCCAATGTCTGTATCCGAGTTCCGGTCATCATATGTTGTACAGATGGTGGCATATTGTGCTGGATTAGTTTAATTATATGTGCTTCTGTGTATACATATGCAGTTAAGGATCTGAGGCATGCCACCTGCCTAACAAAGAATTGGGTATATGTCTCTTTGGTAACCGAGCCATATTGCTCCCTCATGACTGTCATATATATAGCATGCTGCCTCTCATTACTCCAAAACGTCTTCATCAATGCTGCAGCATACTGTTCAAATGTCTCTGGTTTTTCACCATAACAGTCCCACCAAGACAAAGCATATCTGTATAAATAATGTGATGCTAGAGCGACTTGATCTTGGGAGCAACATGTTAGAATCGGAACAACTCCTTGAGACTTTGTAGATGTACCCAAGGAACTCTCCCCTATCTCACCCTTGAATGTCTTCACCTGAATGAATTTGGCCATCTATGAATGTAAGCTAGCTTCTATACCCCTAATATTATTTCCTATCCTCTCTTCCGTTGAATTATCAAGATCAGCATAGCCCACAGACTCCATACCCTCAGTAAGATATGGGATCATCATCAACATGTATAATTGTTGTATGCCTATTTCCTTTACTCGTGTCTCTGCTCTACTTTTATCTATTTGTTCTTTGTCTCCCTTGTTTACTAACTTATCATGCCACATTCTACTGATGGTCCCACACTTGTCCTATCTCTCTTTTCCTCTAACTTATTAAGACCCTGTTCTATACCATGTACACTTTCTAATAATATATTTGCTTTCTCTTTATCTTCATCTTGCCTCTCCTTTTGCTACTCAAGCTTTTTTTCTTTAGACTATTAGCTACTCCTATACACTTCCTTCCTCCTTCTAATTTGAAAACTGGCAGTTTCCACTTCTCCCCATCTTCTTTCCTGCTCCTTCTTTTACTGTCTGATTTTTTCTTTAGCCTGCTTTTTACTCCTATATACTCCTGCCTTCCTCTTTCTAATTCAAGAACTAGCAGTTTCCACCTCTCTTTTTACTTTTTTTCTTGGTCCTATGCCCTATCTTTCTCCATTTGGGTTTTCAACCTACTTTTACTTCTAGTACTCTGTATTTACTCTTCAAGTCAACTCTTCCCCATTTATTTGCTTTATATTCCCATGCTTCATAACTTCTGTTATTTTGTCTTCATGTACTATTTCCTATTTTGACAAATGTTAGCCTATCTGTCTTCCCATTTCTCTCTTCCTTATCCAGGTGATCTTTCCCTGGCTCTAGATTTTCCTTCCTATCTACATCCATGGTAACATTCCCTTGATCTTTCTTGGTCAGTTCTAGACTTTCTAGATACATCTTATATGATCTATCTTTTTGTCCCTTTCTCATATCTATTTCTTCAATCATCTCTCCACTATCTTCTTGTATAATCGCTGCCTCTTTGTCTTCCTAGATCACATTCCCTAACTATATCCTCCCCTTTCTTTCGCTCCTGCTCCGATAGATCTGTATTTTCTTCAACTTCTTGGTAAAGTGTTATAACTTCATCTACTAGTCCTATTTTAACTTCTATCTCCCTTCTGTTTCTTTTATTGGACTATTTTCCATTGCAGTGGTAGTTTCTGTAATGGGCTTTTCTTCTCCCATTATTTCCATATCAACCTTGAATCTTTTCATCCCATCATCTGTGGCCTTCAGCCTTGGTGCTTTACTTAATGACTCAACAATTTTTAGTTCGATGGTCATCATTTCTTCCTTACTTCTTTGAATTACTTCATTGATTTCTGTCTCCCTAATGTCCTCTTTCCTATTCCCAATTTCTGCCTCTGTCCTTTCTACAGCACTTGGCTCATCCTTTTCTTCTTTAACCTTTCTTTCCTTTTCTTTCCTCTCATGTTCTTCCCTGTTCTTCCTCTTCTTCTCCTCTTTGTCTTTTCTATACTTTCCCTTTTCATGGTTCTTTTCATCCCTGATATGTCCCCAAAAAAATCCTTCTACCATGATGGTATTTTGTTTCTACATTTCTTCTATCTCCTCGATTTTTTTATATATCTTTTTCCCAGCCCTAAAATTTGCTGTTCTCCTGTACTTCCTTTGCATAAGGCTTCGGAATATCAGAGTTCTATATATCCCATTAGCCTCTCCAGCATCACAGTTTTCCCATACATCATTTCTTCTTTTTCATATTCAGCATGTCCTTTAAATTCTTGAACTGTGTGTGTTGCCCTCATCCACTTTAAAAAGGCCTGCCACCTTCTTTGTCCAACCTTTTTAATCTCTCAGCTACTATCTCTATATCTTATCATTCCTTCCTTTAATTTCACTTTTTCTCACTTCATCTATTATTCTTTCTATTTCTCCTCTGTCTTTCCTCTTTTTTTCTTCTTTCCTCTCTTTTTCTTCTCTCTCTTTCCTCTCCTTTTCTTCTCTATCTTTCTCCTTTTCTTCTCTATCTTTCCTTCCTTTTCTTCTCTATCTTTTTCCTCCTTTTCTTCTCTATCTTTCTTCTCCTTTTCTTCTCTATCTTTCCTCTCCTTTTCTTCTCTATATTTCCTCTCTATTGCTTCTCTATCCTTTCTCTCTTTTTCCTCTCGACTCTTTCTCTCCTTTTCTTCCTTATCCTTCCTGTCCTTTTCTTTCTGAAATGGTTCCTGTATTCTCTTCACCCCCTATTTCTTTCATTGATTCTCAAAAGTCTTCTTCTATACTGAGACTCTTTCTCTATGTACTCCTTTTTAAAGTCTAAAATGTTATTTTTGTATTCAGCCTCTATCTCTAAAAGTTGCTTTTCTCCTTTATCCTTTTCTTTTTTCATACTGGCCTGTGCTCTTTTTATTTCACACTAGATAACCTTTTTGATTTATGGTTCTACTATCCTTCATGTATTCACTGATGATCTTTAACTGCTCAATCAACTCTTTACCTGCTATTCTTTCTGTCGCAATGCTCATCCTCTGCTCTGCTATTTCCCATATTTCTTCCAAAAGTGAGTCTATCATGCCTTTGCTTATGCTAGTCTCAATCTCATCTTCCCTGCCTTCTCCACTTCTTTCCATACTCTCTTCTACTTTAGCTTCCATTTATAAATTTCTTTGCTATTTAATTTCTATGTGGCTATCCAGACCCCTTTTCCTGACAAACTCATCCAAGCCTATTTCACCATCTTGTTCTGTCACTGCCTATGGTTCCTCACTAACTAATTAACTAGCTCACTCAGTACTTCATCTCCCTTCACAACATCAAGATAAAACATAAAGTGAAACAAAATTTAAAATATTTCAAATGGAACTCATCATTGGCTTGCCTTTTTCTTCTTCACTCTGTCTTTGTTAAATTTACAATTATAGTTTATTATTAGTTTTAATATTAGTTATTTATTTGTTTTCCCATTGTTTGACAAATTTTGAACACCGAACGCTCATATATTTCTGTCTTGCCTTATTTTCCCCTAGTGGTTTTTAGTATTGCTCACGTCTTGTCTTGACTCACACCCTCATCATAAAATAATCAATTTAGAAATTTTTTTAACACATTCTCTCCTTTCTGATAGGGAATTTATGTGAGGATAATTTTAGTTTTTAAATTACCTTGGGTGCCAGCTATCATCATGTGAGAAATACATGCAATAACTTTAATAAGCACATTTACTGATGTCTTATATACACAGCCATACCCCTTTAATTAAACATGAATCCATTTTTATTTATGTTACCAGATTCAAACTTGGAAAAAAATTTTTCATGTATACAGTTAATATGTTTACAATTTTAGCAACTACTTTCAGGAATGGACTAACTAATAAAATTTTGGTAAGACGTTCATACACGGGAGAAAATTCTATACATATTCATAACACTTGGTATGAAAACACACCTATGTCCATCACCCTTTTCAGGCATATAGGTTTATATTATAAAGCCCCTCATCGGTGCAACATAGTGCATCGTACTCGGGAAAACATCTCTACATGTATAACAATTGATATGGATGCATACTTCTGTCAGCATCCCCTCTCAGGTTTGCAGGTTTGTATTCAAAAGTCCCATGTTGGTGCAGCATAACCTGGAGGAAAAATCTATGCACATATATTTTTGCTTTTTCAGCCCTTCTGTGCTGAGGTTCCACTCCAGACTGTTCAGGGTCGTGTTCAGAGGTCATAAAGCTACACATTGCGGTGGCATATCCGGGAGAGAGAAAAAATATTTTTGCATAAGTATGTTGCAGTCACATATACTCATTTTACATATATTTACTAAATGGTCTCTACAGGGTTGTAATAGTTAACAGAGCCCCACGTAAGAGCGTCCATACCCGGGAGAAAAAATCTACTGTAACGGTCAAATATGTGCATTTGCGCAACAAAATCTAGAACTCTGATAGATCATCATAAGGCTGACCAGGTTTACAGTGGTGGAAGCCACAGCTCTGGCCTAACCCTAATTCCTCTACCATTGCTCATAGACTTACCTTACAAATGACACAGTTGAGGTCACAGCAGCACTTCTCTTCTTCGCGTGCCGGCAGTAGCTTATCAGTAGTACATAAGACGGGTAACAATGGGTATTTTGTATAGCATATCTATATAGGTATCATATGGGCACACTTATCTTTTATAAATTATAAATAAAAATTTCAATAACCTAATAAGATTAACTATTAAATATTAACAAAAGTGAGTCAGTGAGCAAGACCAAGACAAGAAACCAAAGTAAATTTAAAATCAATTTAATAATATTCAATGTAAACAATAATTTAAAATATAACTTCTTTGATTTCACAAGCAGGTGAACAAGGGATTTTACAATTCAAAGGGGTTCACACGCTAGTGATGCTTTGTCAATGGCGAATTTTGGATGTACAGCATTAATTAGTTTGGTTTACATATATATATAAGTTAATTTACTTATAAATGGTTTTAAGCTTCTAACACATTTAATAAAATTTGGAGGTTTTGCATTTCTATTCTATATATGAGTAGCCTCATATCACACGCAGGTGATAAAATGATATTACAGTAAATTTGTACATGAGCTTAATATGAATTTTAATTCAGAATAATTTGACTTTGCTCATGGTTATCTATGCCAGATTTATGCTATACAGGATCTAGATTTGCCATATTAGCGGAAGTGATAATTAATTTTAACTGAACATAATTTAATATAACTTAACTAGCATGAATACTTTAACATATTCTCTACACAGTAAAATACTATTTAGACTGGATTCCCTTTCAGATCAATGCTGAATTAACTATAAAAATGGCGGGTTTGAACTGACTAACGGAAGTTATACTTCAGATGCAAGTGCATAAAGACATATAACTCTTAACTCTTATAATGCATGACTCGTCTAAAAATGAGAAGATTTGACATCACTCTAAATCGGCTACTTTTTATCTCACGTATACATATGATACGTCATTAGAAAGATAATCAAAAGTTCTGTAAGATGGTGCCCTCTTCAGAGTTATTTTACAAGTAAAAAATCAATAAAAATGACCATATATGTCAAACAAAACCAAAGCACCGCCTCCTCACCAACTTTTCTTGAATCTTATTGGCTGTCCCACTTCTGTCAGAAAGGGTAATGGCTGCCAAAAAGTAAAAAGTTACGTTCATTTTGATTTTTATTACGAAAATGATAAACGAATGTTTACAAAATTTTAAACAATATTTAAATTGAATTACAAATTGTTATTGATAAAATAATACTAAAAATTAAATTATTTTAGAAAATAGTTACGATATTACCAAGAATTATTTATTTATTGCTACATATTGATCGTAACGTAAATTGAAAAAAAAAAAGATGAATAGCGGTTACTTTTATTTCACCGCAATTGAATATTTTTTAAATTATAAATCAAATTTTATTTTTGAAAAGATTTTCGTTTGCTTTCGTAATCTGAAAATTCAGTAATATACTTTTTACAAATGAAACTAACGTATTTATATTATTAAAAGTGATCTATTTTAACAATAGATTTTGTTAAAGTTGTGAGTTGGCCAATTATAAGTTTTGATTTTTATCTCATTCGGCCAATTATATAATCATCGTTCAAAAGGTTGTCTTATTGTGTCTCATATGTGCCTTATTCATGGGATTTTTACCAGTGTAACGGTTCCCTGGGACCGATTCTCATTGCTGTGGTGTTGGAGGCCATTTTAGTTTGGCTGACTAAGCAATTTATATATGAGTGGGAGTCTTACACTCTGGACAAGTCTCATGCTCCTTTTAATAAACAGAATGACAGAATGTGGAGTCTTACACTCTCGGTGAGTCTCATGTTCCATTTAGACGAATGCAGGATGGGTTGGCATGTACCAGTCACCTCCTGAAGAATAATTGCCCGAACTAAGGTAATGATGCAGCATGATGACATGCAATCATTAAAGGAATACAGCAATAAGAAAATATGCTGTAGCATTTCGTAAGGACACATATGCACCACTGACTAGATAATCATATTTAAAATTAAGACGCTTAAAATACTAGTTTTTTTCATGAAACTACTCACATCAGTTCATGTTACAGTACTCTTAATAGTACTAATTAAGGGAATTTATGAATCCAATCTACAGAGTTAGCTATGTAGGCTATGATTTCCTTAGTTTAAGGAGGATTACAGCATATGGCGAATTAAAATATAAACTTATAGATTTATGCTGTATTTATATCACTTTAACTAAATATTTATTTAAAATATCAATTTAACAAGCAAATCTATATTAAGGTGATGATATATATGTTTGTAATGAATTTTAATTATAGACATTTTATCCTTTCCAAAACAGAGCTTTTTATTTTGTATGTAATTATACGTTTGATATATATATATGAGCACTTACATATATATGCGAGCGAAACTTGATTTAATACTCGCGAATAGTTTAATTTAAGAATAAAGCTCGGTTTTGAAGTTTTATAGCATAAACAAGATAACGTAACAAAATAATAATAATATTGGCATAGATCAACTTAAGAAATGCATTTTAAATCATAATCAAAGTTTTAAACAAATGAAATTTGATAATTGTTTATTTTAAAAGGGAAAGGAGGTTCGCTAAAACATGGTTGATTTAGTTTTATAATGCTATCTCGGGAATTAATGATTGCAAACATTATCATTAACTTAAACATATATAAATTATCATAGAAATCTTAATATTACTATAAACAGTTTATTGTATATTATACATTACAAAATTATATAAAAGATTTAATTTCTATGTTAAGCTAATTGAACTAGATAGCATTTAATTATTTATAGTCAAATTAATCCATAACTAAATCAAACATTATTTTAGGAGTAAACCAAAACATAAAATCATATAGCTATATTAATACAGATGTGTGTGAATGCGCGCCTTATTTAGACAAATCATAATTCATTTATAGATGAGTTTCAATCAACCCAAACACATTAAATCATTTAATATTTTAATCATTCAATAATTTGTTTATTTGGTAAATCATTTTTATCAATTAAATTTGTATCAGTTATATCAGTTATAATTTTATATCACTTTAGGTTTGAAATACAATTATTAATATTCATAATTTAGGCAAGTTTTTAGATTAAAATCATAAAACAAAATATACATAATTTCATTTACAATATTAAGATGGCCATTAATTTAAAGTTAAGCTAGCATTTATTTTGGGAATTGTTTGAGAATTTTAGAATGGAAGAAGTAATTACCGTTGACAATCTTGATTTTTCTCTGTACTGGCAAGTTATTTGGATAGCGTTACATCTTTAGGTGCTGGGGGTGGTCAACTTCTGTTCTCTCGGCTTAGATGGCAGTTCCCCGGGCAGAAGGCTAAATTCGAAGCCTGTTACCCCGACATTTTATTAACTCACTTTATTAAAATATATTTTGATGAATCTTAGCAAAAAAAATAATAATTATTATCTCCAAAGATGGCTGCTACTTTTTTTCTACCCTTACCCCCCCCCTCTCTTTCATGATTTTATTTTCTTAGAATTGTTTTTTTGGCCCGTACGATAGTAACCAATTATAGCGGGAGCCTGCTGTTTTAAATTTTAAATAGGTCAAAAAATTGCTATTCACAGGCCGTAATTTATTTCGTTTTTCCAAGTTTTATTCTAACTATCTTTTTTAATTAATCTAGTATCGGTATAGTTAATTATATTGGCGACTGTATGTCCAGTAAACAAATCTAAAATTTAGAAAAACATTTTATTATATATGTAACTCGACCATTCTAATTTACCAATATATGCAGAATTATGCAATTTTGAAAATATATAATTTAATAAATATGTAAAATTATTGAAAACAAAATGTTTTATAATCTATTAACATTTATATTCTTGCATATATGTAGTCTAAAGTTACACATACAATTAGTTTTTCACCTTGCAATTATTAATAATCTATATATGTGCACATTTTGCTTAAGGAGTATATAAATGAATAATTTAGTAAATATTTAAAGATATACATACACATATATGATTGACTTAATTAGATTCGAATTTAGATGGTATTTATTTAGATTATTATTAATAAATATACGAGTATTGGTGGTATTTATATATGTACAAATACTACTATATAGCATATATAGTAGTTGAAACAGTTGAGTTGAAAAGCTGACTGTTTGAATATGCATAATCCATAGATTCTCATGCAGTGGCTGACTAGAATGGAAGGTTTCTAGATCAGTTCTCAACTAAGAGATTAAAGAGATAATCCAATTAGGGTCCTCAATCTGTTTATTATATCCTCAAATGTCATATGATCTTTTTAATAACCAATCCTATGATTTATTACAAACTTATAGATCACTTCATAATAAATGAATAATTGTTTGCACTCCCCCACCAGAAAAAAAATTAAAGCAAATATAAACTTTGTGTAATTTATATTTTATGTGCAATATGAATAATTAATGTTGAAATAGTAAAAGCTCATAAATATATTTTTAAGTATTCTAACACATCATGTTAAGAAAACAGAACTTAATTAGTCAGAAGTACAAAAACAATAAACATCTACATGCTGCTGTAATATAAATTTAGTGAGTAGAAAAGCTAAATTCTGGTCAGGAACTTGACATGGTCTTTCCAACTCATGCAATCACGTTATGTGCCTCCAATTTCCTTTCTTATGAGCATCTCAAATTTAAAGTCTCAGGTAAGAAATTTAATATAAAATATTTATTTTAATATCATTGAGATTTTTTTAAATATGTTTTTTTTTATTTATAGAACTAACTGCCTCTGGTCAAATTGCAAACCAATATGGACTAATTAGCATCTACTGTAAGAAATCAATGGTTTAAAAAGTGAGTATCAACCATACTTCAGAAACAAAATCACCATCTTAAAATATCCTATGGTTTGGTGTTGTGGCAGACTATAAAGCTTAAAGTTCATGGGTCATGATATTGATTTTATCATGAGCTTGAACTTTTTATGAACTCATGAGCAATAAAACTATTTGATTATTTTAATTGTCATCCTGAAATCAATCATATCATGTAAAATTTCCACATTCAGTTGAACGCATTTGCCATGAATGTAAATCCAGAGTTATTAATATGCAAATTATGTCATCTTATGATTAAAGTTATGGATGATGAAAATTGCATTTATTTTCCATATCCTTCATTTATCATGTTAGAACTATATCATTTCATTCATCTGGTGGATCAATTAAAATAAGCTATTCAAACTATCAAGTCTTTGCCAATCCTTTAGCAGTAACATTTTCCAAAACTGTTCTATGATGTCATGCTTACTGTCCATCAAACTTTCGGTGAGCATATGATAATGAATACCAATGCTACTGCAATTTAACACCTTTTTTCTACAAAGCAACACAGCTTGGATACTTTTTTGTATTGAAGAATCTCATGACATAAATAATAGAAACTTCTTAATGTGGTAAACAACAACCAATATGGAGTAAGGTGACATGATTATCAAATGAAATTTCAAATTTGATTAAATATATCATTCACAATGAAATTTTACAAAATGTGCTAAATTGTACTATCATCCAGTAAATAAAAAATGTGTACCTAGTTTACAGATGACACAACTGATTCAAAATGGCTTCCAATTGATTTTTCAAAGCTTCAATGTTTATTCTATGCTACCAGCAGTAAAGAGCCAGAAAATCTTCAATAAATTACATCTTTTGAATAAAAAAATGTATTCATTATTTCTTGAAAGTTCTTCCGCTAAAATGGTTTTAGATAATGTCATAGAATTTATTTTAACCTGTTAAAATTTATAACGATATAACCAAAATCAATATCAGTTTGAATCTAAATTTTTCTATTAAAAGCTTTCATAATCTTCATACATAATTTGATATTATGGCGGAATGGTAGACTCTGGAAATCTAAGTTTATGGATTGCAGCACAGCTTTGACTTTTTCTATGTATTTTTATATGATGAACTTACCATCTTTGCAATAATTTTAACATTTCTGTACATTATTTATTTTGGTTTTGTTATTCCTGGATCTAAATGGGGCAAAAAACATGTGAGAAGTTAATCAATAGAACTAATTTCAAACATCTGACTGCTTTGTCATATGCAAATATCAGATTAGTGAGTAATTTAGGACATGAATCAGATGCAAAAAAACTTCCATGCTTATTAAAACATCTGAAAATTATTTTA
This sequence comes from Epiperipatus broadwayi, assembly GCA_028023455.1. Classification (NCBI taxonomy): domain Eukaryota; kingdom Metazoa; phylum Onychophora; class Udeonychophora; order Euonychophora; family Peripatidae; genus Epiperipatus; species Epiperipatus broadwayi. The sequence goes on from JAQFVV010013191.1 coordinate 156,428, forward strand.
CATACATAAAAGATTTCATTTTATATAAAAGATAAAAATTACTGGGTGAGAACAATAAATGACTGATTGAAATTTTTGTCTTGATTGAATACTGTTATAGATATTTCATGATAAGATCTACTATGGTGCATGCAAATTGATATCATATAGTATGTACCCTTGATAAGTATGAATGACATTTCATAAAAACATTAACTTACTTTTACCAAAGGCAAATAGTGACATTTTTAAAGACTTTAAAGCTTATTGCTGATCATAAGAATTTTTCAACATGGAAGTTTATATTGTTATACAATATTTTTCAAAATTTTTTGTATAAAAGTCTTCATTGTTATAATTTATTTTTATTAATGTATGAACAGACTCCCAACTAAATATGAATGTTTATATTTTGTGTTAAAAATGTTTCATTTATTGTTTTTTTTTTTTCAGCGCCAATTTTTATCAATAGAACATTCTTTTTCTTTTATTATAGTTATGCCATGTAGTATCAACTTTAGTAATCAATAAAATTCCAATCCAGTGATATCCTATCCAATATCTCCAGACTATATTCTGTCATCTATTGATTAGTAGTATTTGTAAAATTCCAATCCAAAACTATTTTATCCAATATCTCCAGACTATCTTCTGCCATCTATTGATTACTTAAGCTTATACTAGGTGGCGCAACCATAGCAAAAAGAAAAAAATTTGTTACTGAACTGCATTATGTAAACTAGGATTATATGATGTTTTAGAGGTTTTATTTTTTATAGTTATTGAATTAATATCTGAAAGAAATGTTCAAATAAATGTTGAGCAAATTTTAAAATATTATACATAAAAAAATATTACTACAAAAAAAAAAATATTAATGGCTCTTTTTTTTTTTGGATTAATAATACTTTTTTATTGTTTGATATGCTTGGTTACAGTAACATATGGATATCTGTTAAGAGAATCAATTGTGCTTTTTTTTCATTTGAGGTGGGAGATCTCTAATAGAGTGCAGCACCACTATTCTTATCCACTATTCTTATCTAAAGTAAATTTTAGATCATTTCAAATTATAATCTTCATAATAACAAAGCTTAATAGCTAAAACTGATTAAGACTTGCTATTTGAACTAATGATTATAAATTGAAATGATATTGGCAAAGATACTAAAGGTCGTTAAAACATGGTTATTAAGTTCATAAATGTCACACGATCAGTTTGAAGTAAAATGAATGTTGACTGAAAATGGGCAAAAATCAGTACAAAAGACCTGTTTCCAAAAGTTGAAATCTTCAAGCATTTATGAAAGAAATTAATCCAACTTATTGAAATGAGAATTATATTTGGGGATGGAGTTGAAAATCATTTATATGACAGAATAATAAAAATATGAATTCAATATGTCTATATATTAAAATACATAATGGGAGAGCTGAGATACAACCTGAAAAGTGTTTGACTCTGCCTATAATCATTCCAAATGCAAATGTTTCTAAGACAAATATAAAAATTAAATCAGTTAAATAAAAATGATATGAATTCTGGGGATGTTAATTTCTTTTCCCACCATTTTTTGAAAATATGTGCTTGTTTTATTAAGTGTTGAGAGTCAGGAATTTTTTTTTTTAATGATAGTGCCTTTGGCGTTTTAAGTTTTTATGTTAATTTCTTTTCCCACCCTCTTCTAGTTGATGCCATTTATCACCTGTATGTGTCACCAGTGTTTTTGGAAGTGTTTTAAATTCAAAATGGCATCGAGCGCCAGCATCGTTAAATAGTTATATAGAGATAGTATTTTTTCAGAAAAATAGTTGAAGTAAAACTTTAAAAAAAAAAAGCACTAGGATAATCATCTGATATAATTTTTTTTGTTTGTACGGAAAGCAAGAGTTTTCATACAAAGAGACCATGAAAGTTTATAGATAACAGAAGAATGTTGGAAGTTAATAATAAAGCATTCTATATTTCCATAAATTATCAGATTTTAGACAGAAAAAAGTTAACTTTTCTCAGGATTGCCTTTTTAAAAGCACTTTTAATCTTGTGTTTTTATGCAATCTTATTGAGAGATTTTAAATGTATGTTTTGTTTTAAACAAATTAAATACTGGAAAAAAGAAAACTTGTCAAGCTTCGTTAGCCGAGAGGTCATCGCAGCTGCCTTGCAAGCAAGTAGTTGGTTGCAGACAATTGTGGGTTTGCGTCCTGGCCGATGCTATGACAAATGAAAAAAAAAAAAACTTCCCTTGGGTATAATTTGTACTTTGTCACTTGTAGGAATTGGAGTCTGGATGTAATTAACCATTATCAATTATTTGTTATTCTACTTTTATTTAATACAAGTAATAAAAACCTATTAAAATTATATACTTGTTCTTGTTTATTTTAAAAGCCTTTACTAGCTTTTTGAGTTTACTCATTTAAATTTTATTATTGCAAACATAATATTGATATATTGTAGATAATTTAATGATGAGTTATGATTAAGATTTTTTGAAATAATTTATTTGGTATTAGAATCTTTGTTTAAGAATCATTGACCAAATAAAAGATTTAATTTATGACATTGGGGGTAGGGGCTGCTTTTAAGAAAATGTATTGAATTAATAATAAATCTAATCCATTTCTTTATCACAAACTTATAAAACATCTGATATAAAAGTTCACATTAATCCATTTTTACTATAAGATGTATTTCCCAGATACAATCATTCTCATCAGGTGATCAAATATTGCTTATTTTAAATTGTAAATATAATCAAGTACATACCTGCTATGATGACGAAAATATAGGTGGTCAAGGATTTGGGCAACTGAAGAGAGCAGATTCGGCCAAAAAATAAGTCGTTTTTTTAGATGTCTTTATTCATATGTTTTAAAAGTCTGGGAATTTAAAACTTTTATTAGGTATTGACTATACCATTGTATGATCAGGAAAAAGTGACATTAAGTAAATAATAGTCATTCTGAAGTTTTAATAAATGATATACTGATCTCTTTATTTCATTTTAAGCATTTATACCTTGGCTAAAAATTAAATATTTATAACATAATAAAATGACTAATAAAGAATATTTCATATTTATTCTATATAATATTATCAAACATTGTAATCATGTGCTGTGGATAAATAGTGTACCAGTAAAAACATGTTTATCCATCTAACATGAGCTGGAACTCAATGAAATGTACTTCAAATCCAGTCAAGCCCAAGATTTAGATCAGGAACCAACCTGAATTCGAACCCATTCCCCAAGCCCCAGATCAAACACCTAATGGATAACATAACAATGATGGAATATGATAATTTTATTCTAAATCCGTCCCACTAGCAGAGCAGAGAAGACAATGAAACATTTATTAACAATGACTTAACTAAAATATGTACACACATGGCTGTATGTGTGGAAGTGCAGAAAAAGAAAATTCAAACTACTCAAACAAGTTAAGCAATAAGTATTAGTTTAATATGATGACAAATTATTTACATACATTTATAAATTAACTGCCTACATTAGTATGTGCGTGAATGAGCAAGCAGTCTATACATAATATCATTCACACTATTATTTCTCATATGCTCTTTTATTAGCTAAATATATTACAAACAAACACACATCTTTAGTGGGTCCAATATTAAGATGCCAATTATTTATTAAAAGGATTACATAATATTGCCGTTAACGCTTTGATTTACGGTTCTGAAACATGTTGACAAACATTATTTTGGGAGCATTCCAAGATTCATTATATATATATAATACAAACTATTTTCACGCCATTATGGTCATGAAAATAAATAAAATATATTTGAAAACATATTTGATTATATGATACAATGGTGGGATTGTATAATACTGAAATAAATTTAATTAATAATACTAGAAGTTGTTGGTATTTATATATATTTTGAGCAGAGCACAATTTTAATATTAGAGCATTAAAACTGGATCAAAATGCAAAAGAAATAATAAAAATAATACAAAGTTTGGTGGTACTGACATAATGGCAAAGAACTAAAAAGAAAAGGTAGTGCTTAGAGAAAAGTGAATAAGGCAAGCTGTGGATGTCACCGACATGCGGGCCTTTTATACGAAGAAAGTGGATAGGCATAGTGTGTGCCAGACTTACGGGAATCACCGCCAGAGGCCTTTTTATACAAAATAAATGGTCCTGGGAAGGTAAACTATCCTCAGGACAAGGCTTGAGAAAAAATCTATGGGTACAAACTTGTTGTAACACCCAGATTGAAAGCACACACACACACTATATATATATAATCATGAAGATAAGACCGAAGGTCAGTAATGCAGTACGGATAAATGTCACTAACGACATTGAATAAAATTTACTGCTTTAAAAATAAATGACCCTTGTTTGAATGCCATAATTTATATAAATAATATGCTTTGTTCACTACAATATATATAGAGATTTAGATTTCCTTTAATAACTGAAATAGTAAAATATACATTAAGATTTAGATCCCCTCCTTTTCTGCTATTCAAAATAATTCAATCCCACCTTTATTGATTTTATAATAACTGGAATATTTAAGTACTGTATTTGATATTTCAAAAGTATGGAACAATGAAATAAAAACCATATAGAAAACAAATAAGTCACCCTTTCAGAATTGAATAATAACATAAAATAAATAAGGTTTCAGAGCATTAATTAGCTTGAGTTCTGGATTCTCCCTGGGTAGAATTCAGAGTTAAACAAATAACAAAATTTTATACTAAAACATAAAGAAAATGTTGACTCGTAAAAACAATCTGGTGAGCGTATTAATTAATAATGCATTATATTTTAAAGGGGACATTAATAACCTTGATTCTTGAAGGTTTACTTAAAAAAAAGAAAAGATTTTAAAATTCAACTCATCAGATTGCTTGAGATTGGCATATTAATAATAAAAGCATACATATAAAGTCAAGTAATAAATAAATAGAAATTATTGACTGCACCAAAGTTAAAGAAAGTTAGAGCCAATGAGAGAAAATTAGATGAAAAAAATAATTTGAGAGTAATTTACATATTAGAAAGAGATAAAGTTAAATATTACATTAGGAGAAATCTTGATAGAGTTTGAAATTAGTTAGACTAGCTTTACTTGCGGCTTGAAAATTTAACTTGCACCATTTTAATAGTCTATATTTCAAAGTCTACTCATGCATGGCAGTTCTTATGTGACATCAAGCTTCCATCTAGCATTCCAGAGTTCTTCTTTAGGATTTCCTTCATTTCAGGGCAGCAGGATATTATGGCTGCAGAAGATAATCCACAAGGGTCAGGGAAGGCTTTTTATCAGATCATTTTTAAGATTTCAAAGCAGCATGGAGTCTAATAGCAATCAGTTCTCTCACTAGTAGCTAATCTGTTTGTGATTTAAAATCAGGACATTTTATATACTGCTCAGGTATTTCCGGAATGCTTTTAATTTCTTAATTCTAGCTCTAAATCTAATCTCCAGTCTAAAAAAAAACTCTCACTTTTTCCCCCATTGTTTTTGAAGATGCAACTGTAAGATAATGTCCAAAAATATTCAAATCTATTTCCAGATTAGAAATAGATTTGACAAAAATGTTTATAACAAAAGTACAACCATTAATCTTAATCCCCATTTTATTTTAAGTAAAAACTTTAATTAAAAATTCCTTCCCAAGATTAAAATAATATTATATTTCCAACCCTTTAATTATTTTTGGACAATTAATGGTTGCATCTTCCATCTTGCATTTTATAAAAATATATAGTTTAATAGGAAAAACAATTTAAAAAGAAAAAGTTTTATAAATGATATGTATGATAACTATAACATATTTTTTTTAAAAATCAATATTTTGTTAGTATTTTTTGCTCCTATATATATATTTGAGCCGCACCTATTTACTTTAATAAAAAAGAATTAATAATAATTAAAAAATATTTATAAGTTAAAATTTTATAACTTTTAGGTGTGCATCTCAAATATATTCATTATATATATATATATATATGTGTGTGTGTGTGTGTGTATGACTAAAGTAGCAGGATGGGATATTGGATTTGAATCCAGGTTAGTAGATGGAACCATGAATCTCAATCTTAAGCTAAGATTAACTGTTTCAATAGTAAATTATATAGATGAAGGCATGGGAGGAAGATTATGGGCCAGTTAATGAAGACTAGTTTTGCCAAAAATACATATCTCAGCAGTAATTTGCTTTTTATATATATCTTTATCCATGTGGTTTAAAAATTTATAGGAGCATACTTCTCATTATGCACATTATCACTGTGTTTTTAATTGACAGTTTTGACTGACTGGTAATCTTTTTAAAATTAAAAATAATTAGGTTACATTTACATATATATGTACGCATATAGTTATAACACAAGTTAGAAGATCACACATTTTGAGTGGAATTATTCTCTTCTTTAGATATTGCTGGCCTGACCAGTGACAGTGCTAGAATAGAAAGCAATTGTACATCTTTATATTCCTGAATATTAAATTTTAAGTCAATACTCTAATCAACTGAATATAAATTTCAACATTAAAGAATCTTAAATATGTATCTTCGATTCCTATGCTAGGGTTGTCACTGGTCAGACCACCTGAAGAAAAGTGGAGAATAATACCTCTCAAAACCCTGTAATCTATTAACCTGTGTATATAGTTATCATTCTTTTTTATCTACATTTTAATAATAGTTAGTTATCATTCTTTATAATATCCTAAACACACAATAGATATATTCTAAATAATTTTCAACATTCAAAAACTAATATATTCATCAATTATGTATTTATGTGCAAAACTTATAACCAAAACATATATATTTACTTGTAAAAAAAATAATACATGTCTACATGTACTAAAATATAAAATATTAATTACTAATGATGTTAAATGAAATATTTTAATTGTATAATTGTTTAAAAGTAGACATAAATTATTAATTTAAGTGTTGGGTAAAAAATATGTAATTGATGAATGTTTTAAGTAAAAATTGTCTAGAATGTATTTGGGATATTATAAATAATGATAATTGTATGTATATATATATATATATTAGATAAAAGTATTCATATATATATATATGTGTGTGTTGATACGAAGATTTTGCATACATAAAAGACATTTTGCGGGTTCATCCGTGTTAAAATATTTTAAATATTGATATACACCTGCGTCTCTTTTTATGCGGCCTTATTTAACACGATTTTGAAGTTACGCGATTCGTGTTTCACCGGAAGTCGAACTCCGATAATGCACTATTACTTTAAATAATAAATTTCGTGCACTTACGTTATATTGAAAGTAATAGCACATTATTGGAATTCGACTTTCATTTTAGTAATTTTAATATTTTCAGTGCTTTATAATAGTAAGATTTTATGCAATAATGACATTAAAATCGAATTCCGATAATGCACTATTACTTTAAATAATAAATTTCGCGCACTTACGTTATATTGAAAGTAATAGCACATTATTGGAATTTGACTTTCATTTTAGTAATTTCAATATTTTCAGTGCTTTATAATAGTAAGATTTTATGCAATAATGACATTAAAATCATGATTTCCACATTTTATGTATACACACATTAAACTTTACAAGATTATAATGTAAATTTGTTCAAACATTGTGCATGTTAATTTTGCATTTTAAACCACATTCTGTTTTTGCTTTTTTAAAAAAGAACGTAAACAATTATTAATCATTTAGTGTCCGCAAGTTTATTTTTAATTATTTTCTTATTAATGACACTAATCACGAACGTGCTCTTAAATTCCAACGAGAGCTAAATGGTTGTATATCTGGATATCACAAGCTTCATAAACAATTAATAAAATCATCATCTCAAAGATTAATTACTAATTACGTTATCATCAGAAAACAACACAACATGAGAATGAAGTTGGCGCTAGTTGTATTTCCATTTGCAAACGAAGCTGTCTGTCGATAATAATTAAAACGTGCATAAAAAAATGTAAATTACTGTACTGGAAATTATGCATAAAAATATATTATTTTGAATAAAATTAAATATTATAGTTAAAAAAAGTTTGTGTTTTATCAATTTTTTTCAAATTTGAAATTTTTTATTAGTCATATTTTATTTCCTTATTTTTTTTTGCGCGAATTTTAACGTAATTTTACGTTGGTGCTTTGCTTTTACGTGACTTTTGAAAAATCACAGTCCGTACCCCCCCCTTTTTCAAGGTAAGTTACGTCTATTTTTGTGCGATTTCATTTGCGCGTGTTTTCTGAGGAACCTATCTATTGCTTAAAACGAGACCCAGGTGTACTGACATTGACTTGGTCACACAAGTCATCCACTGCAAAGGTAGAGAGGCAGTTGTAGAGGCACTACAATCACTGATTTGAAAAAAACCTTAAAGTTCCACCAATAACAAAAATTTTAAATTAAGAATGTTTTTTAAAAAAATCTTTCCAAATAGGAGGAAGTTTTCTTGTATCATCTCACTTATTGATACAATCTGGCCTTTTAAGTATCTCAATGGCTTCTCTAATTTTGCACTGGTATAGATTATCACATCTGGATGTGATCCTGCTACTAGAAAAATTAATTTTATGACCTGAATCCATAGTATGTAGTGAAAGTGCTGATGATGATGAATGTTGTTTAACTGCATTAGCATGCTCATCTCTCCTAACACTGATGTGATGATTACTCATACCTATGTAAGAAGCTTTACAATTTTCACATGAGATTTGATAAACACCATGAGATTCAAGAGGGATTGAATCCTTAGGCTGCAAAATTAAAAAGCTCTATTTTGTTTTCCTTGCTTCCTTTCTGGCAGTGATATTGTAATAAAGCACTCCTGCTTAAAAATTTCACAAGCTACCACTGTTCTAAAATTTAAAACAAATGAGTATAAAAATAGACTAAAATCCTCATTGACTAGAAGGATTTTTTTTTAAAGGACATTATTTGGACTATTTAATAGTTGATTTATCTTATGTATATATTCAAATCATATTCTTATCACTGTGTCTCTGCCTTAGCTCAATCATAATGCAAGCATTCGTCTTCCAGAAGTCAGATCAACTTTTCTCACTGGAAGCATTTTGAAACAACCACATAACTTTTTCCCAAATCAGTAAGACATACATAGCACATTATAATTTTACTCCATAGATTTCAAAATTTTATTTCATCATACATTCCTGAAACATGAGACAAAAACATGTGGAAATGATTCCCAAGATGTGAATTTTGTGCTGAATCACTTATCAATTAGCCCAGATTACGATCACTTAAACATATCTCCATCATGTGCTTAGTGTTATGTAGATAATAATTTACTATAATTTCATTACAAGTGTCAAATTTTCTCCACTCTTAACTTTTTCACAAATTATTTTATACAAATATATTGATGTTTTTTACCTGTCATTTATTAAAATAGAAATTATCTCTAGACTAAATATTCTCTTTAATTCTCGATAATATGTTTGTAGTGTTATGGAGGTACCAACACTAACAAGGAATAATATTCACAATAAGTGCTGACTTTTCTTGTAATTAATTCAATTGTACAGAATATTAATAGCATCTTCTTAGTTTGAATCTATTCATTTTTAATTAATGTTAGAGTATCATGGCATAACTTTAACTAATGCTAAAATAAATTTATGATAAATTAGTGCCAAACAATAACAAACTACCACTGGTGGTATTCCAGTGTTACCACTTGGTTATACATCTCTATTATAGGATAGTTGTCTTTGATCGCTTTCAAGCAGACAGATAAAGTTTGTTTCCATTGACAATTTAAACTAAGGATTTCACAACACAGGTTACAATAAGAACTTTTTTTTTATGCATTTAGTAATCACTTATAAGTTTTATTACGTGTGTGTTTATACTTATAAAATGGTCCATTTCGGGAAGCTTTCGTTGATTCACTTTTTAATTTTTTATGTGCCATTTTAAGATATATATTGTGCAAATGTTTGCGCTTGCAAAATATTTTTATATGCCATTTATATGGTTGTACTTGCAAAATAATGATTATATTGAACTAGAAAATATATCAATGTAAATGCAAACATTTAAAGAAAATGTCTTTAAAAAAAAAACACTGGAAATGCAGGGGATCGATCCCTGTACCTCTCGCATGCAAAGCGAGCGCTCTACCATTTGAGCTACATCCCCGAACTATTGCTACATTGAATTTGAATTTTTTGTTAAATAATTATAAAAAGGAAATTGGAAATAATGTTTTTAATAAAACATTAAAGAAAAAGATTCAACATTATTATTACTTTTTGCTCATTTATTTCACTTATTTAATATTTCTCCCGCATAGTAGGGGCTGGTATTAAAAGTAGCTAGAAACTGTATGTCCGTGGTTTGGTAAAAATTACACTAACTGAAATATTATTCATTATTTGGATAATCTCTAGTTTAATGAATGACTAATAAAAATTGTTAATTTATTTGACTTGTATTTATCAATACGCAGAGTAAAGTGCTGATTTTTTCTCAAACTCCTAACAAGATTTTTCTCCAGAGAGTAAAACCTGTAGCTAATGTAGTTAGGCATTCAAAATTTGTTAATAATGGGTATCTCCACTTTTAGCTAGAGGGCAATATAGGAATGAAAAATAAATAAACGCTTCCCCATCCACCAGTTAGCGAGCTTTGTTAATTATACATTCGTTTTCACGGGAGGAGGGGTTCCACTTTAGAAGGCTAATGGTTTTGACCTTTGCTCTTTAATAAATTATGGTTGTGCTATATGGAAACATTAAAAAAAAAAAAAATTCTAAAAAAACCAATTCTATCTTTCAAAAAAACATTGGAAATGCAGGGAATCGATCCAAACGAGCGCTCTACCATTCGAGTACATCGCCGAACAATTTTTCTACCAAATCTGAACTTTTTTGAGAGATCATTAGAAAACAACAGGAATAGGGTTAACTCTATCTGCATTTAATTTTCTTTTACAGTAATCTCAATAGGATTACCTGAATTTGAATCCATTTATTTTTTGTTATTATTTAATGAAAGAAATAGCTCTTGAGTTTAATTAATTGAGTTCTAAAAGTAGCAGATAATATCGTATTCCATGACCTTGATGATCAGTGCATCCCGAACTCGTAATACTCTATTGCCTAGTTATTTTGATCTGTTTTCAGGAAACAAGTTAAGAAAATTACTTCATTACGAGCTACCATTCATATTCTGGGTTTCCGTTGTTGATCCAAATCATATTTCATCCTGTAAGTGGAATATGGAGATTTCGTTTTTAAGCACAATTATCATGTTTCTGCCTAATATAAAATTAAGTATTTCAAATGACTTGCAGAATATTTTCCTTTACTACTTTATTGCACACTGTTTTAACACATATATAACAAAAGTTGGTTAATCAAAATAAAATAAACTGCAATCAAGGTTAGTCATCCATATCAAGATAAAGAAAGAAGCCGATAACTATTTCGATTCTACGCTTGTGTAGAAATATATAATATTTGCACCACTTTTAATATATAGATATAATAAAATATTTTAATAAGAATTCTAATCTTGAAAAACGCATATATATATATGTTTGTTTTATAACTTATAAATAGTAGGCTATATAGATGCAAGTTGTAATTTTAAAAATTCGCGGAGATATAGGGAATCAATCAATCTCTATGCATGTTGTATGTCAACATCTTTTGAATTATGCCCCAAGATGATTCCTATTAGAAATCATTCCCAAAGTTTTTATTTAATAAAAAATTACGGTATCCTGTTATCGAAAAATGAAATTGATCAATTAATATAAAAAAACGGATTCATTATTATCAACTTATGGATCTGAAATCATGGATGGATCTTCAATTTTGGTTTATGTATATGAAGACTTCATAGTATGATGATTAGCGTAAGAATGTATTTTTTTAAAATTAATGCAATGCAGAAGTAATTGACCTTTGATTTATTCTTAACTAAATAATAAACGAAGAATTTAAAAAATCATTTTTTTTACAACCAATGGAAGTTTATGGTATTCTCCCTTATTGATTAAACTATCATAGATGACCTTTTAAATATCACATAATTTTTGCTTCTACATTTTGCTATCTATTAGCAACTTTCCTATGATCTCACTATGTCTATGCTAGTGTGCGCTTTAGTGTTCAATAGATGCCATAAGTTAGAAACTAGTCCGGTGAAATTGTATAAGGATCTATTATGCATTATCATTTGATATCTATTGGTTAATAAAGATTACACTAGTGAGACGGAGGAAAATTGTCATTGACTAAATTAGAAGACAGTTTTGAATATAGACTGCTGTAAGTTCATTATATTTAGCAAAGTTCACAGATAAACTTATAAGAAGAAGATGCCTTAACCATTAAGTTGAAGTTCACACACACATATATTTATATTTTAAAAATTTTATTCTTGTCTCAATGTATCTTCCATCTTAACTCAATCATATCAGAACAGAGGCAAAACTCTTCATACAGTAATGCCACTCAGTGCAAGCCAGAGTAATCAATGGATGCAGGAACGTTTGTGCATAAAATCCCTATCTAGTGCCTACTCATCCAATATTCCCAGACTAGTTTCTAGCTTGTGGCTTACCCTGAGTGGCATTATTGTATGGAGAGTTTTGTCTCTGTGAAAAACAGCTTGTGTAAGCATAAAGAATTGGTGATCATTGTTCGTTTAAAACCATTCATTAGCCCAGAAATTAGACTAACCTTATTCTAGATGTATTTTGAAACACCCAATTCGCTTTTATCAACTAAGACATAAATAGCTCATAATATAATTTTCACTTAGTATACACTTTTTTTAGATATACTTTTAACTTAAATATATGCAGTTTAATATATATATTTCAAACAACTATTTTATCATAACTGTTTATTGAAGTTTTGCCATTATTCTTTGGAAGGCATTTGATTATATAATGATTTCTATAACACTAAAGCATTGAATCATCAAGATATAGATCTGGGACATTGTCATATTCTCAAGAATATCAAAATGCAACAATGATGATTACATTACATTAAAATATTAAGAAGATTAATACTGAAAACAATTTACAATAGAATGGCTCCATATCTCCAAAACTTTGGACAGCAGTTTTACAATAAATATTTTATAGGTTAAAAGAAGATGCTAAAAAATAAATATAAATGAAGATTATTTAAATCTTCTAGTTTTTACAGGTGGTGTGATTATTTTTCAAATAATGTTCCAGGATTTCAAGAAATGTTGCAAAAGTTATCAGATGAAAGTAAGAATATAGGACTAAAGGTAAATTCTAAAGAGACTAAAGTAATGGTAAATAGATTTTCTCAGAAGAAAATGATGAGTGATAATCTTGCATTAGAAGAAGTTAACAACTAAAAATAACTAAATGAGATTATTAATATTATGGAAACATAATGGATGAAATTAATCATAGAATTAAGCTTGGATGGAGTACTTTTGGAAAAAATAACATATTAAAATGAAATTTGTCTATGTGTTTGAAAGGAAGATTTATATGTTTTTTATCAATTTTTACTTATGGATCTGAAGCTTGGATACTTAACAGAAGATAGTATGGGTAGATATATGTTTGAAATAACAGGAAAGGTTCAAAATTAAAAATTTTGGATGAGACAACAAAAATAGTGTCATTTATATCCCTAAAAGAATAAAATAGAATTGGGTTGGGCATATTGTTAGATGAAATGATAACAAATGGAAAGTAATGGACTAAATATTGTAAATAGCCTAGAAAAAGATTACATATGAGATGAATAGATTAAATAAGGGAATGTGCTGGTGTGATCATGCAAAGAGAGGCTAAGGATCAGAGAAACTAGATTAACTTGGGGAGATCTTCATACTGCAGTGGATCAATAATAATTAAAAAGAATAACGATATATTAGCTAGTATAAATGATCGTTAATTTATAAAAAGAAATGTTTATTACAAGAAATCATTTCTTTTATACTATTAATGAAATGAATTTTTAATTCATCTGCTAATAAAGATAAGATTGAAATCCTACAACTTCATAATTGTGCTTTTGTCTAGGAACTTATAAACATTAACAAACCTTACTTATTTTAAGCCAATAAACATCACATGACCACCACTTCTTATGCTTGTGTATAACTATTTTTAAATTGGAAACATTAAGGTGTTTTCAGTTTAAGACTCATAGTTTTTTAGTTAAGTGGAGATAAAAGGTGGCTGCTGGAGGGTTGCGTTAGATCCTAAGATCTAGGTGCAATGCTTTCAGATCCAAGGCTCCTCGCTGACGAAGGCCACAAGCCAGAAACTAATCTGGGGATATAGGATGAGGAGGCACTAGCTTGCTGTGTGTGGCAATATGTATAGTGAGTTTTGCCTGTTTTAAAACCTTACTTATTGTTTGTTTTTTATTATATTTTTTTCAATATTTGTAAATGTACAATTATGTGCAATAATGTTGATAAACACATTAGCATATGCAAACAACTGTAGATTGCTTTCAAGACATGCTAATAATTTGCAATATTGATTGCTTTTATTGGAAAGATATAGCTGAACCTGAAAAATCATGAACAACTAATTACATCTAGTACAAGTCTTTCCAAAAGAAAAGAGTGCTAAAGAAATTAATTAAAGGCAGCAGATCTGTGGGTCAATTCTATATGGTTTGTATATACATTACAAAACTCAACTTCTTACTATTTTCTATTCATTTGATTTGCAATGATAATGTGAAGTAGTTAATGTAATCTTTAAATAGAATATTACAAGAGACTGAAATGCAACTCGGCTGAAGATATTGCTAAAAGAATGTTCTTATGAACATACTGTGGTAGCTGATCCATAACACCGTGGCATTGCAGCACCCCCAGAAAAAAAAAATTAATTATTACATTTATGCTTGAAAATAATAATAATCATACAATATTTTGCATAATTATTATATAAATACAACTAATTAAACCGTTTTTAAAAAGAATTATTTTAAGCGATGCTTGAAAATCTATTCAAAGTTGCTGCTAATGCAGTGCCAGAAACATCATATTCTATGAATTTCAGCAAGTTTTGCCAGATTCATTTTTTTTTATCAATGTGTGACACTAGTGCTATTGCAGCGCCTTACTGTGGCAGAATCAGTAGTTATTTGAGAGTATGTTTATCTACTCTGGTTTCTCTTCAGAGCGAATATATTTTTGTTTTCATTTGGGATGAGCAATAAGATAGTTTGATTTTTGTCTTGTAATTAAACTTTATAAATTAACATATAAATGTTTATTACAGAAGAATATAACAAAATATAAAAAATAATATTTTAAATATTTATCATGATAGATATTACTGTTGAATATGTTGTTTACATAAAAATGAAGATAGACCAGTTTCTAAACATTTCAATTTACCTCATCATTCGATTGATGATTTAAGAGTGGTTATATTGGAAGATAATTTTTCTTCCATGAGAGAAAGAAAAGAGAAGGAGAGTTTTTTTATTTTAAAATTTAAGACATTATATCCTCATGGTATGAATATAAATATAGGTACTATCACATCCTTAAATTACATAGTTTCCTAGGATTTGTTTCCTAGATAATTATTTTATAGGTGGACTAGCATGAAGTGTAATGTATATAAAAATATATATTGTAAGGAAACCCGCCGATCGAAAGCTTAACTTCCCTTTTATTTATATATGATGGGGAATTCTTATAATTCAAGATCGTCCATTTTCTGCTACCACAAGCAGAGAGAACATATGGACACAAACGAGTCTATATCCATACTTGACCGAACCTGTAACTATACAGGTATAGCCCCAGGTTATTTTTCCTGGTCAACCGTCTCTCGACTGCTGTAAGATTTAACAGAGTTACAGCGCTTGGATATTTATAAATTTTAATGATATCAAAATACTGCACCACTAGCTTCACGTGTTAATTCAGTACTCAAAATGAATAATAATTATTTCCCAAACCCTATGAATATATTACTCTTTGGGAGTGGCAAAGAATGAGACGAAACAGATTTAAATCAATAATAAATATATTTAATAGAATAAAACAACAATAAAAGAAATTCTTTAAATCATTTACACTCATTAAAACAGATTATATGCTATAATGCTATGAGTACACAAAACAAAAGATCCTATAAATGATTGTACATTTATAAATCGTCATTCTGGGTATATATTAAAAAGTTAAAGAATGTCTTTATCATTCAAAGTAAGAATTTGGCCATTGTCTCAATAAAGGTATGTGCACATGGAAATATAAAATGTAGTATACATATTTACCTAGGTTTTTAAGTCTCTGAATTAATTTGAAGTCATGCTCACCGCCACGTGGAATTTCTCCACTTCTTTAGCAGGGACGGTCGCTCCTAAGTTAGATTTTGGTTGTGGGAACTCCTCCGCATTTAGGGCATCAAGGATCAGGCAAAATGAACTCTCTGGCAGGCGCTACGTCGGCAGTTGTTACATCTAGATGGGAACCATTAGAGCACAGTGAGTCTGAATTGGCAAGCGATCACGATGGCCCTTAGCCAGCCATTCTTGATGAGGCACCGACGTTAGAAATCATATCTTGTTAACTGTGGCCGCTTATTATCGGAGCAGTGTTTTTATTAACCACCCGACTCGAAGTCTCCAACTCTAATCCATAATACTTTTTAATTAAAAAATTCCCCCAGTCCTTTGTTCTTTCGATCCTTTGTTTTCGCTGTTGTTCACACCTTTGCTTTTCTGAATGTGCCTTCGGCCATTTATAGATTTGCCTTTACATAATTTTGTAGCACTATGTACATTTATTTATTTATTTATTTTTCTTTTAATTAAACAGATTTTTAATAAAATGTTTTTTATTTTTATTTTGACAAGCATTAAATTTTTCTGTCTTTATCACACTTCATATATACTCCATACACGCATTTCGTTTTTCGTCAAATGTGTACTTTTATGACCCAGATCCTTATCTTTTGGTCATGTTTTAAACTTTCTATTTTACTCTTATTTAAACTCTTAAAACTTTACTTTTTCTTATACATCATATTTTAGTTTGTCTTTCATTTCGATTTCTTTATTACTATTAATTTTCTAATGTACAATTTCAATATTTCTAACTTATTTTTCATTTCACAAAATCTTAACTTTGGAGGGTAAAAGATAAGAATCTTTTCGATTTTAATTCCCTCTCTTTTCTTAATTAAAACATTTCTTTATTTATAATTTTTTAAACTCACTTTTTAGTATTCCAAACGCAATATTTAATATTCTTTAAATGTTAAATATCTATGTGTGTGATCGCAGTATGTGCGATCATCACAATATGTATAAGATATATATGTATATAGTAAAATACATATAGTAGAATATATATATATATACAGGTTTTTTGGTGTGTACATATATAATAGTATATTTTTACCGGTTTTTTTTATATATATTTTAATATATAATAATAATATATGTATGTTTTTAGTTTTTTTAAATAAATTTTTTTTGTGAAAGAATTTTTTTTTGTATTTTTATACAAAGTTTTTTAAAGATTTTTAGCTTATAGAAATTAGTTTTGTTATCTGATATAACTGTCTGTTCTGGAATTAGTCATTTTTCTGTGCTTTCTGATGAAAACCAGTCTGCTGGTTAAAATATTAAAGCCGTTTTATAGAGAAGTAATTGTGTGTTTTTATTATGTTTTTATTTTTTATTTAGTTAGTTTGTATATTTATTATTTTCATAAATATATATATATTTCTAATTATCATTACATGAAAAAATTGAAATAAAAAGTAAAGATTGATCTACTCCAAATATTATTTTTTGCCAAACAACACTTAGTATAACTAAAAATTACATTAGATTTTTTAACAATGATTGGTATGGAAAAAATAAAATGTTTGTGTGATTGTGAAATTAGTAAAGCTGTGTTTTGTTTTCCTTGCTTATTTCTTGGCAGCAAAACTGTAAAAAAGCACTCCTTAAAAACATCATGGGGTCACCAGTGCGAACATTATTACATGCAATACCATGTCTATATAAATCATACTTATAAATATTTAAAGTTATAAGAATAATTTACAATAACAATAAAAAAATAACAAACAATAAACGAAGTTTTTTAAACCAGAATCCCAAAGATTGAAAAAGACCTGGAAGGAGATAGCATTTAACATGGTTGAGGAAATAAGGAAATTTATTAGTATGATGTGAAGAAGGGACATTATGGATTTGGGAATTGAATTAAAAGTTAAACTTCAATCCTTCGTTGATAATGTTTGAAAATGATGCTGATTATAAAGATGAAGGCTTAAGATCTAATAGATTGAAAAACTGGTCAAGAAAAAGATATTCTCTAGGCTTGTTAATTTCCCAATAACAAAAGTTTTCATATTTGTTTTTCTTTCTAACTAAGAATACATAACAGCTTTGGACAACTACCTAAACTCGCTGGTGGAAAGAAAAAAGGTTGATAGGAGTCTAACAAAACTGAAATTCTACTCTCATTTAATTTCTATACTCCAACTTTAGATTGAGTAGCACTGTTCCACAAATACTACTAAAATATGTTTTCCTTGGAGACTTTAATGACATCGTTGGTATAAGTAGTAAACTTTGGCCAAAAGTGGTGGAAATAATGATATTGATGTTTTAAATTCAAATAGTCAGTTGATATTGAAATTTACACAACACATAAATTGACTACCAGAAGAACTTTGATTAGGCAGAACAACTGTGGTAAAAGAAAATGGATATATCCATGCTCAAAATAATGTTAATTGATTAAATTACAGTTAGGAATCCGAATACAAGAATACGTTCATATTATGCAGAGTACATGACAAGCACAGATTATTGGGCAGATCATAAATTAGTACCCTCAAACTTTAAAATGATAGTCGCATTAAAAAGTAGTTTTATTCGAACCATATTCACCCGAAAATTGATGTTCATTCATTAGAAGGGTCTGTGAACTAAATTTCAACAATGGTTAAACAGTACAATTTCTAAATAAAACCTCATACTACTGAAGCATGGAGTTCTCTTAAGGAGTGTATTATAGATACAAGTGAATCTATTCAAGGTTCACAAAAAGAAGATTCAAGATTGGTTTTCTGGTCTTATTATTAGTGATTAAATTAAAAAGAAACATGCGGCATTTTCTGTTGCAAAATAATAGCTTAAAAGTGTGAAATTTCATAGTAAATATAAAGATGTGAAGGCAGACGTTCAACAACTGACAAGAAAGCTTAAACATGATTGGTGGATTAAAACTGTGAAGAAGATGCAGGCCCTCACTGACTGTAGCCAATCTAGATCTTTTTTGATGCATTGAAAGCAACATATGGACCTGGAAAATGGTATCACAATCCTATAACATCCAGAAATGTAATTTTCTTAGATGATGAGAATATTTTGAACAGTGGAAAGAGTATTTTGATCATCCTTTGAATAATGATACAAGTATTGAGATGATAACTTTTAACCATAAATCCATTTTATCTACTCATTTGGATTTATACAAAGATATCCAGCTTTCAAAACAGTTCTTTGTAATCTTAAAAATGAAATGACTGCATGAATATCTGGAGAAGTTTTTTAATATAGTGGTGATATGTTAGTTTCAAAAGATTAAAACTTTTAAGAATATATAATCCATGAAATTGCACTACCTGATTCAAAGATGCTTCTACTGCTTTAATTTTTAAAAACAAAAGAACCAGATAAAATTTATAATAATTATCATAAAATATTATTATCCATAATAGCAAAGGTACTTCAATGATTTTATTCATTGGGTTGCTTCTAGTCATAAGTGAATAGTTATAAGAGACTCAATGTGATTTAAAAAATTCAAGAAAATGATGGAATGAAGAAAAATGTTATTATTGCAGATGGAAGATGTAATGCATTTGGAATTAAAATGGTGATAAACAAGGATATGTATTTAATCCAACAATGTTTTCAATTCTTATGAGAGTAGTCATTGGAATTGTTTTTGTAGATGGTTTAATGAAATGGGAATAGAGGTATGATATAGGTTTGATAGTGGAATTTTTAACTTTAATCAATTAAAAGTGAGATTAAGAAATACATTTTCTTGAATTATGGATTTATCATATGCTAATGACTGTGTTATTTTTACCATTTCAAAGGACACTTCATGGTTTGAATGCAACATGTGTTTGCAAATTTCAATTTCTTCATCTGCCAATGATGGATGAAAAATCTTCAGCAAATTTTGTTTGGATGAATACTGTTTTGATCATGTAAATGAATTTAAATATTGTGACAGCTTTTCAAATAGATAGATGGATTTAAAGATCGGAAATTCAGCACTAATTCCAATATGTTGCTGCTACTTTCAACAAGTTAAAAAATAGGATAATCACAGGAAAATAATTATTGAAAGTAAGTTAACTGTATATAGAATTTATTGCATGGATGTAAGACTTGGACCCTTGTTGGCATAACCTAAAGATATTAGAAAAGTTTATTTAATAAGGCTTATCAAAATTTTAAAAATACAATGGTAATGCATAAAATCAATCAATATATTCTTCAATTTGCTGGATATGATAGATTCCACAATTGTAAAGTGATACCTTCATTGGATTGATCGTGTAAAACAAATGAACAAATACAAGATTTCCTTAAAGGGTGTTTTATGGGTAACACAGCATAGTTTTCATGGAAGAAATAGGCCACATTCACATTATAAGGATTATAAATCTAATGTTGATTGCTTTTATTGGAAGATAAAGAATAGAATACATTGAAGAAATAAAAGTAGGTTTTTTATTGAAAAAATTAAAAAAACAGCATCGCAAAACATCAAGTAAACAGAAAAATGGATTATCTTGTTTTGTATGTAGATTGATTTATGTTTCAAAATTGATTTATATAGCCATTGCAAAAGTCATTAACTCTGGAATAGTTTGCGGTTGTTCTTCTTTCCCTTACAATTGGAATGGCCAGACTATTCTTTTTATTGTTTGCTTTATATTGACTAATAAATTTTATTCAATGGTCATTTGATAATATTTTTTTGCCATAATAAAAATAGTAATAATAATTTCGGCAATTATAATTTCGGCAATTATCGCTTGGTGGTGTATTTCAAATAATAAAGCGCTCGATTTGCATTCCCTGCATCTCCAATACCTTTTTTTTTATTTTAAAATTTGTCTATAAAGATGGTATATTTATATACAAGAATTCATAATAGATAGTGCATTCCACATCATACTTAAAGTAGTAATAGTCGTTTTATAAGTACACACGCACATATATATATATTTGCACACACATCTTAAAATAGTATATAATCAATTGCAAAATAAGTAAAGAAAGAAATATATTTGAAATATTTATAATAGAAAAATCACAATACAGAGAATGTCTCAAGAAAGAACACAAAACAAATATAAAATTGTATATCACCAGAAAAGAAAAAAAGAGGATGTACAAAAAAAAAAGAGTTGGAAAGAAAGAATAGAGAGAGAAAATTGTAGAAAGATTCATGGACGGATGGAGTTGGCGATTGAAAATCGGAAGATAAAATAGAAATGTAATTTTATGGTATTATATATACGTACTATAATTTGTATTAGAAACTTCACTTTATGCTCAAAAAGAAAGCCATCTGAATGATATTTCATATTAAAATATGATTTGAATTGTAATGGAAATCTGTGAATGTCAAAAAATCGTATACATGAAGTATTTTGCTTGAAAACAATTGAAGACACTTAATGGCAATATTTGAGCACAATTACAGTAGTCCACTTTATTATAATCCGCCATCTTTTTACATCCCCAATTAAAGCTGACATCACAATGTTTAAAGAGCCGTTTAAAATTTCGTAGTAATAATAATAAATGGATTTACACCCAGATATTATTATTGACGATGCTGTAACAGAAATTTAAATGCAAAGAGATTTCACAGACATTAGAAATTTATTTTTGGTTGATATGTTTTTTATATGCATACATCTAAAACTTTTTATTGTAGTATTATATGTAGAACTTTGCAAACGAAGTACTGTAGTTGTTTTTGCAAATAGTTACTTAAGAGCTTCAAGAAATGTTGCAAGAGTTAGATGGAAATAAGGAAGTAATAGTACTATTATCTCATAAGAAGAAAATAAAAATTGATAATTATGAATCAAAAGAGGTTAACAACTATGAATAGCTACATCAGATTATTAATACATGTTAGAAACATAACAAATGAAATTAATTATAGAATTAAACTTAAGGGAATCTTTTGATAGAAATAATATTAAAAGAAAAATTTTTAATAAAATTTAAAGACTGAAATGGAGTTGGGCTAGAAATAATGTTAGAAGAGATGATAAGAAATGGTCAGTTTACATTTTATTATGAATCCCATCAATTTTAAAAGACCTAAAAAGAGGCCATGTGTGAAATGGGTGGGTGAAATAAGAAAATTTGCTGAGATATTAGCTGAAAAAAGACTAGGGATCTGAGGAACTGGATTAAACTTAAGAAGTCCTTTATCCTACAAAGATACAATACTGTTTGAAAATGACATATACTGTATATATAATAAACCTAATTGTAATGTTGCCTTGACAACAGTTTGCTGATATTGTATTAGATTAGTTATGCATAGGGATGACTATGTTGATGCGATTTACATACAATAACAAATTAGATATTGGCATTTATATACATGTGTGCAAATTTGAAGATGCGTCTATAATTATAAATATTTAGTTTGATATATCTATAGCATTCAGTTGAAAATATTTCTTCTGTTGTAATAATTAGCTAGAGTTCACATCAGAAGTTAAATTCCAGAGGACAATCTTGCAGGAATCATTTTATTAATAAAATTGTAGTATTTTGTAAAAATGGCAGACATGTTTCTGCACTCCAAAAAAACTAGAATGTATTCGAGAGGTTGTTTTTAGATCGTGCACTGATAACTGAGGAATTTAATTAATGTAATGGCGAACGTTAATTCCAAAAAATATTTGCTGATGGCAAATATTTCTAGATAAGAGACATTACCTTATTGGACAGTGTATTAATTGCTGCAGCTATCCGAAAGCTATAGAAAGACTGTATAACAACTACGCAGTGTAATCAGTATAAGGCAGAGAGTAGTATAGAGACTATTTGAGTAACAACTATCTGAGGCCAGTGTACAGTGCTCAGTGGAAATGTAGTCCACAGGTATAGCTGAAAGGGCCCACAGAGTAAGAGAAGAGTAGCAGACAGTATTTGAGTGCATCTACACTAGAGTTACTGTTCAATTCCAGTAGGAGACATCTAGTGTCAGTGCTTGCAGTTAATGTCCAGCACTCAGTGGAAATGTAGTTTACAGGTCTAGCTGAAGGAGACCACAGCCTGAGGAAACCGTCTGGATAGCAGCTGAATAAAGAGTTGAGTTTCCAGAGGTTTTCAAGTGAAGTAGACTGTTGCAGAGACGGAAGCTGTAAGGAGCTTAAGGTCAGTCGCAGTGCTTACTACGAAGAGTTCGTGTACAGCTAAACTGGTCTGGTGCGAAGGTATGCCCATGATGAACCATTTTTGTAGCAGCCAGCCTGAAAGAACATCGAGGGAATTGAACTTTAGTGAACTGTAGAAGTAGAGTCGTTGCAGAGCATTCATTGCAGAGCATTCGCAGCAGAGAATTTGTTGCAGAGCATTCATTGCAGAGTAAGAGAGCAGAGCATCCGTTGCAAGAGAACAGCATGGGAATTTAATATTAGCGAACTATAGAGACAGAGTTGTTGCAGACTATTCACTATTCTGATTACTTAAAAACATTGTGTCTTAATGTATATAGATATACTTATGGATACATCAATGGCGCAGTCACATTTGGAACCTGTGAGTAGCAAATAAGTTTTGCATTACAACAAGTTTAGCTATAGAACGGTGAAAGTCTGGAATGGAATATTTCTGAGTGAAATAACAGGAAATATGTTTCCTCCAAGTAAAAAAAAAAAAAAAAAACAACAACAAACACCAAGGAATCACAACAAGAGTTTTTCTGGAGTGGAAGGAGGTGTAGTATTTTGTAAAAATGGCAGACATGCTTGTGCACTCCGGAAAAACTAGAATGTATTCGAGAGGTTGTTTTTAGATTGCGCATTAATAACTGAGGAATTTAATTAACATAATGGCGAATGTTAATTCCAAGAAATATTTGCTGATGGCAAATATTTCTAGATAAGAGATGTTACCTTATTGGACAGTGTATTAATTGCTGCAGTTATCAGAAAGCTATAGAAAGACTGTATAACAACTATGCAGTGTAATCAGTATAAGGCATAGAGTAGTATAGAGACTATTTGAGTAACAACTATCTGAGGTCAGTGTACAGCGCTCAGTGGAAATGTAGTCCACAGGTATAGCTGAAAGGGCCCACAGAGTAAAAGAAGAGTAGCAGACAGTATTTGAGTGCATCTACAGAAGAGTTACTGTTCAATTCCAGTAGGAGACATCTAGCATCAGTACTTGCGGTTAATGTCCAGCACTCAGTGGAAATGTAGTTTACAGGTATAGCTGAAGGAGACCACAGCCTGAGGAAACCGTCTGGATAGCAGCTGAATAAAGAGTTGAGTTTCCAGAGGTTTTCAAGTGAAGTAGACTGTTGCAGAGACAGAAGCTGTAAGGAGCTTAAGGTCAGTCGCAGTGCTTACTACGAAGAGTTCGTGTACAGCTAAACTGGACTGGGGCAAAGGTATGCCCATGGTGAACCATTTTTGTAGCAGCCAGCCTGAAAGAACATTGAGGGAATTGTACTTTAGCGAACTGTAGAAATAGAGTCGTGCAGAGCATTCAGAAATAGAGTCGTGCAGAGCAGAGAATTCGTTGCAGAGTAAGAGAGCAGAGCATCTGTTGCAAGAGAACAGCATGGGAATTGAATATTAGCGAACTATAGAGACAGAGTTGTTGCAGACTATTCACTATTCTGATTACTTAAAAACATTGTGTCTTAATGTATATAGATATACTTATGGATACATCAAAAATCACTAATTTTTCATCTGCCTAAAGGGATCACTTTTTTCAATACAGCAGTGTTATTTAGAACCTGGAAAGGGAGATACTGGCGAATTAAAAATTCTTGGATTAAAACTCAATCTGCAACATCTGGTTTTCAAACATTATATGACTTTCGAATAAGTTAACCATCTTTTTACTTATAAAGGTTGCCTTCACAGCAGATTGAAGATTCATGATTTAGATAAACGTGGGTTGTGACCATGTGAGTGTATTTATAAAACCATCTAACTCTGTGCAAAATCAGATTTATTATCTAAGTAATAATTGATAGTGATGTACTTTGAACATTTTAAAAATGATTATTTATTAGTCTACTTTCAAGTCAGGTTATATTTTTTTAATTTATAGGGATTTAATTAAACTTCTAAAAATATAAAAATCACAATCTGGTAAAATACTGTACCAGTTTTATTTATCTATATTAAAGTCTTATATCAAGATGAAAGGTCAAATTTATTTTTTTACTTATAGAGGCTGCCTTAACAACAGACAAAGATTCATAGTTTAGATAAGTTTAGGTTAATATCATGATTATATTTATAAAACAACCTATATTGTTATTGTTTGATATATGTAGAAATTGCTATAAAATATTAATAATTCAGTGTGTTTTTGCTGTAGCATGGTAGATTCGTGGAATTAACTGTGAAAATGAAAAGACTGTCATTTAATGGCCAAAAGTTCAGAGCATGCTCAGTTGTGCACTACTAAATCTGATTCAAAATGTGATTAGAACTTGCAATGTAACAGACTTTCTTAATTTTCTTTTTTTATTATTTGATTCATTTATATATAGTGCTAATATTTATGAATCCCCCTCATGAGAAAAGAAAATAAGTGAGAATTAGCTTTTTTACATATTCATAAATATGCTGATTAAGATGTATAGATAACCCAGTCTTAATTTCACTTTAATAAATAGCTGAACATTCAGGCTCCATACATACAATTTAACATATAGAAAACTCAGCAATATATTATTTAATTAATAAATGGGCATCTTGTTATTGTTCACATAGTGTAAAACAAGGTTGGAAACAAATCCTCTATCTGGAACATGGCCATTTTGGTGAGTACTACCTTTATATTCAGTCTTCCTAAATAAAGTGTACAATTTAAAATTAT
The DNA here is from genome assembly GCA_028023455.1 of Epiperipatus broadwayi. Taxonomy (NCBI): domain Eukaryota; kingdom Metazoa; phylum Onychophora; class Udeonychophora; order Euonychophora; family Peripatidae; genus Epiperipatus; species Epiperipatus broadwayi. The sequence goes on from JAQFVV010013191.1 coordinate 182,586, forward strand.
GTCCAACAAGTTCACTGTTTAGTATTCCTAGTTATATAACATTTTCCTCATCCATGGTAAAAGCTACACAATAATTCAGTTGTGTTTCTATGATTACTTCATTAACCCTCTATTGATCGAATCATACTGCAATGAGACATTTATTCTTCAAATAAAAATAGGTACTTATTTAGTACACAATATGAAATACGTAGCTGTTTTTTTTTTAAATAATACGACTACCTAAAAATCTTAACATTATTTGCAAAACAATTAGCTGTCTAGAAATAATCACAAGTTTCATCCAGATTTGAATTCTACTTCATGACAAAAAAAAAAGCTTATTAAGTAAAATCCTATATTATTAACATTTTGATCCTAAATAAAAAAAAATAATGATAATCTTAATGATTTTTACAATATCTACCCAAACAAATGCTCATATTGCATGCTGATCATTTAGTCACATGATTTTTGCAAAAACTAATTTTAATCTTTTCTGCAGCTCTCTGGAAAAGTTCATAATCTTATTTAAAGTATCAAAAATATTGTAACATTTTTATCAAACTTGTTTAAAAAAAATGCATCATAAGAATATTACGAAACATATTCCCCGATTGCTTTAACTATATTCTATAGATTTTCTCATGAGAAATAATTTACTAAAAATATATTTATACAAAAATATTTGTAATAATAAAAATGATAAAAATATTAATTTTAATCTACACCTACTATAGCAATTTTAATGACCTTTCAATCAATAATTTTTGATAATAAAAATTAAAAAAACTAACTCCTGAGTTAAAAATATGATGTGATGTACTGTGACTTCTCTTTAAACGGAATCAGGAATCTCTCAGCAACTATGCCCAGAGAAACCTGTTAGCCACTTTATCTTTCCTTTCCATTCCCCACACAAAGTAATGCCATAATCTGCTCCATCCCATTTCTACAACATAATCTTTGTCAACTCTATGGTCTTTATATCCAAATCCCCCTTATGTTTTCCCAAACCCAGCATAAAAACCAAGAACCCACTTTCTGTATCATCACTTTGTTTCTATTTATTCTTCCACAATTTCATTATTTGCACCTTTCTGCTGTGAGGCATTTGCATTCAATTAACAGATTACCTTCATTATACAATTTGCAGACTAAATCACCCATATTTTTCCATTTACATATATATTCTCTTGTTGCTAAAGATCCCATTTGAGCCTTAAACAATAAACTACTTTCCTTGCTATTATCATAAATTAACTGACACCCAATATTCCATTTACTTCTATATATATTTAAACTCTTTTTACTCTCCATACTAGTCCTCTAACTCTCTATTCTTTATTAATGCATCTATCCTTTTATTCTATTCTTTACCACTATAACACTCAACAATCCTCCTAACCCAATCATCCCATCTTTTATACAAATATAAATTCTTTATCCAAATCTTTTGCATACCGCATTACCTTTCTCACCCATCTTGTTACCTGCCCTTTACTCATAACCCAATTAAATACTATTTTGGCTATTCTTTTATTATCCATAAACTGCAACCTACCAAACATTTTCATTTTACTTTTTGCATCTCTCATATAAAAACTTGACCATCCCATTTCTCCTTGAATTGCCTCCCTTGCTGACCACACATCTGCATCCAATGCATGTCTTCCTGCTTCCCTTTGTACTTTTTCTAAGTAATCTAATACCCCTTTACTAACACATAATGCATCATTGTGATATGTTAGCCCTGCTACTGCAATTCCCTTCCATACAATTCTAGCTATATCATATTTATTATATGAAAACACTGTTAATTTCTTTATCAATCCATTTCTTTTCTTATCTTCATTTATCAATTTTTTCTCCCATTCATCCAAACAATTTTTCTGATTACTTAAGATGATTCCCAAATAACTATATCTATTCAACACACTTAACTTTTTATCCCCCAATAAAAATTCTACATATTCTCTTTCCCCAGTATTAATCATCATTATTGATTTTTCTTTACTAAATTTAATCCCCATCTCTTTACCCACCCTTGCACATATCCTCAGCATAACTTCCATATCTTCTTTCTGCACACAAAAAGATATCGCAAAAAAGACCTGATAAAGTATATACTCCCTTGCCACATATTAATGGTATCTCTATCCCTCTTCCCAGTCTTTCTATTGCTCTCTCCATTTCACTCAAATATAACAAAAACAAAATAGGAGACATAGGATGTCCTTGCCTTTGTCCCACCCCATTTTTAACTTTAAGTGATTCTATATTCCCTAATTGATATGTATAGTAATTATTTTCATATAATTTCTTAATAATACCCACTAAAGCTTCATCCATTCCCAAATTTGCTAAACTTACCCATAATCTATTTCTTTTACTCTATCATATGCCTTCTCTATATCTATAAAACTCATAAATAACTTGCTACCTGAATTCCTACTCTATCCATAAGTTGTGTAACTACAAATAAACTACCTCCTATATGCCTATCTAATCTAAAACCTCCTTGCATTTCCCCCACTACATTATTGATGTGATGTGATGTACTGTGACTTCTCCTTAAATGAAGTCAGGAATCTCTCAGCAACTATGCTCAAAGAAACCTGTTAGCCACTTTACCTTCCCCTTCCATTCCCCATCCTAAACTTTCCCATAATCTGCTCCATCCTATTTCCACCACATAATCTTTGTCAACTCTATGGCCTTTATATCTAAATTCCCCTTATCTTTTCCCAAACCCAGCATAAAAACCAATAACCCACTTTCTTTATAATCACTTTGTTCATATTTATTCTTTCATAACTTCATTATTTATACCCTTTCTGCTTTCAAGCATTTACATTCAATCAACAGATGCCTAATATTTTGTGATATTTTTACTACAATGCCCTCTAGTGTCAATTCTGTGAAGCAGTAGTTGAAAAATAAATCACTATTCATTAATTTCTAGGTTCTTTTAACAGATTTGCTTAAACAAATTAATGTTAGTGAATGTGGAATTTAAAATAATAGAGATGCTCATTTTGTCTCACTCTGACCATTCTATAATCCAATTTACAAATGCAGAATTAATTGCTACTTGTTGTAAATGAACATCAAAATTTAAACAGTTACATGTTCAAAAACAACAATATCAAACTACTGCCATTAAATACATATCTATATATATCTTATTTTTTACAGGGATTATTTCAGTGTAGATCCGTTGTGTTCTATCACCAACAATATTATTCGAATGAAACATTTAATATTGAGAGTTTTTTAAAGATAATACTAAATTTCAAGTCTGTTACTCTTCACTGGTTCACATACTTAATTCAATGAAGATATAATCTTATTGTTGTAGATTCAATATTGTCATATTCCATATGATGAAAATCACAGTTATTGGTCTTACGATGTTACCATCATATCATCATCAACCACTATCAATCCACTGCAGGATGAAGGTCTCTCCAAGTTCAATTCATCTTCTCCGATCTTTAGCTTCTCTTCTCCACATCACCCCTGCAAACTTTCTTATTTCATCCATCCATCTCACATGTGGTCTCTTTCTGGGTCTTTTACAATCTCTTGGAATCCAGTTAATATTGAAAGTTTTTTAAAGCTGATACTAAATTTCAAGTCTGTTACTCTTCATTGGTTCACATACTTAATTCAATGAAGATATAATCTTATTGTTGTAGATTCTATATTGTCATATTCCATATGATATATTGTTATATATAGTGTAAATAAATATGGTGCAATAATATTCTCTGTACATTAATGTGATTGAATAATTAACGAAATATCCAAGCCAAAATAACCACAAAGTTATTTAAACTGATCTCTAATGCCAAATTTATAATCTTTTAAGACAATAAATCACAGTGGATAAACTTCCAAGTTAATAAAATAATAATAATTTATATTAAACCTTAATAACAAAATTACAAGCGTAATGAAGCACTGGCAGAAGAAGCAATATCAAGTACTGATTTATAAGTAAACAATTAAAAGCTGAATGCTTTCGAGGCATGCTGCCTCATATTCATAGCTACAACAGTAAATAAACCTTAATAGTAAGAAAATCAAGTCATACGTCATGTGACACCTATTAAGTTTGTACTATAAATGTAATATAATGAGCATAGCTCTAAACAAACTTTTCCGATAAATGCAGGAAGAGAAAGCATTTAAAATCTCGATCTTCCAGCATTTATCGGAAAAGCTTTTTGAGAGCTACGCTCATTATATTACAATAAACCTTGCAGTTTTATCTTTTTTAATAAATTGGATTAATAGTTTTACCCTTTGAATCAAATAGCCTAATATTATATCTTAAAATAGTTTTAACAACCATCAGATGCTGTAGTTATTCTGTTTTGAAAATTATAAAAGATTGGTTTAATTTCATTAATCTAAATAGGTTTGTCCAAATTTAAATGGGTTGCTAAAATGTATGTAGAGTATTCTTAAATTTCAGTCTTTTAAATTTTGTTTTCATTATTCAAATAATAAATCAAAATCCTTACTCTTGCAAATCAAACTATCATTATCATCATATATAGATGAGTAGCAAGAGAAGCATCATCAGCAAATGACTGTATTTTCTTTTGAAGTTTGAATTCCCCAATCTTTATCAGACATTAAAATTGTATCTTTAAATCAATACATTGCTTATGAAATTTTACATTTGTTTGATTATTTGCTAAGAAAAAATGGTCCCTTTTCTATGCAAAAAAGAATAAGTCAGAAATTTAATATGATCCACTCACTAACCTGTCTGTTTTCAATTTCATGCTCATAGTTTTGTAGTTAAATAGAGATAAAAGGTGTTTCCTAGAGGGTTGCATTAGATCCAAAGTTCCTCACTGACGAAGGCCACAAGCCAGAAACTAGTCTGGGGATATTGGATGAGTAGGCATTAGATAGGGATTTTATGCACAAGCCTTCTGGTATCCATTGATTACTCTGTTTAGCACAGGTGGCACTACTATATGGAGTTTTGCTTTGCTTTGTATATCTGTGTGGGGGTGTTTTTAGATTTGTAAGGGGAGCATAATTAAAAGCTCTGAGGAAGATTGATATAAAATCAAAAAACATTATAACACAAGTTCTCATACATTTAATCATTATAAATATATTAAATAACCTCAATATTATCACATATTCTTTTAAATTCATATAAATAAAGATACAATAAGAGACAAATAACCCCCAAGATGCATTTCATGCTGGGCCAGCGCTCATCAGTTGGTCCAAGTCACTAGAGACAATCTCTAGTTTTGTAAATGATCAATAATAGTCATTAGTATGTTTATTTAAAGTGGATGGTGTCAAAGATGTGAGATGAGTTAATTTGGCACTTGTAATTCATAATGTAATATTTAATCATATGCTTCCAAGAGCAAATATTTTCATCCTGCACTAGAGCCATCTATTGTAAACTTGAGGAATTACTGGATACCAACTGGTATAGTGTTATAAAACCCTTATCTCCAGAATGATCACTATCTGACTTTAGCCTAGTTATAAAGATGTGACACCAAGTGAGTTTCTATATATTTTTGAGATTTCACTTCTTTCATAAATAGGGGCTGTTCCTGTAATTTTTGCTAGGAATGTTAATGCTAATAATAATATCACATGATTTTTTAAGTTTACAGTAAATGTCCCTAAAGTAAAGTGAAAATAACTGCTATTGAAAGCATCTGAATAAGATCATGTGATTTTATTGTTGGTATTAACCTTCTTAGCCAAAGGTTAGAAATAGTTAAAGTTGTGGATTTGAAACATTAAAGCTTTTTTTAATTTTAGATTATTAGTTTGAATATGATAAAGGATGGTGGTGTGTTAGCTCTGCCTTCGATAGACAAAAGACAAAATCCAGAAACAGTTAAATGTGATGTTGATGAACTTAGACCATAGTACAACCTAGTATCTATTGATTCCTCAGGCATATATCAGTTGAGTCTAGAGTGGGAATAAATATAACTGATCTAAAATTTAATAGATATTATATTGTACTGAGGGCTTAAATGCAGTATTGAATCTTATTTAAAAAATATTTTCCTTTCTTTTAACATTGGATTTTATTAACACACAGGCTTATTATATACCTGTGTCTATATATATGTAATATATAGAATATATGAGCATAGACTTTCATATGGCCCACCACTCTCCACACTATCGCATAACACTGATACACTTGAACACATATGTTGAAAAAATAAATAATCACCAATATACATATTTCATGCTAAATCAGAAATCATCAGTTGGTCCAGATTACCATCTCTACACATATATGCTATAAGTGCTCAGATATATATTAAGATAGCCAATCCTCATACTTAAATGGACAGGTTTCAATCTACCCCACACTCCAACTCTTTAACCATCCATCCTATTGAAAATCTGATGATGGAATGCTCAAAGGCCACCCTGAGGCCGAGATTCTTGTCACACCCATGTTGACCTAAGGTCAATATGACCCCTCATGTACAGGACATAATCCATTTAATACATATACAAGGGATGGGCAGACATCTTTATTATGTAATAACTGAAACACGCAGGCTTATTATATACTTGTGTCTATATATGTAATATATAGGGTATATGAGTACAGACTTTCACATGACCCACCACTCTCCACACTATCTCATAAAACTGATACACTTGAACACATATGTTGAAAAGATAAATAATCACCAATATACGTATTTCATGCTAAACCAGCAATCATCAGTTGGTCCAGATTACCATCTCTACACATATATGCTGTAAGTTCTCAGATGGTACTTACGGATAATTTGCCTGATGACGTATTTGACCCACCGGTTTCCCTTCCGGTAGGCATCGACGATCTTTGTATGACAACGTTGTCATGGCAACGAAGTGACTGGCGTGATTAATCCATCAGAGAGTCAATTTTTTTTTTTTTTAACCGCGAGATTTAAAATTCGGAGAGAGATTTGGGAAATTTTTTGATTTTTCTGTCTATTGTGATTTTGCTATCCACTTGATCACAGTGATTTTTTTCAGCTCTTCCATTGCGTTTTTGATATTTTACTTTGTGATATGGCTGAAGCTCCAAGAACCTTGTTTAGTTTACCGAGTACGGAGGAAGAAGCGATCATCTTCTTACAAGACCACGGTCTTCTCCCCAAAAGGAAATTATGTCAAAATGGGCATGAAATGAAAAAGTATATTCACAATTCCAAAAAACAATGGCAATGTAACTTGAAGGATTGCCTGTCAGAAATTGCAATTAGAAAAGGCACGTGGTTTGTCGGCTCCAAAATGACTTTCGTGACCGCTATACGTTTCATCTATAGTTGGTCCAAAGAATTAACATCGATAACATTTTGTGCGGAGGAATTGAATATTTCGGACAAAACTGTTATCGATTGGAACAACTACCTCCGGGAAGTTTGTACCTGGAGATTGTTAAGAAATGAAAGGCGGAAAATCGGAGGTCCCAACACAATCGTTGAGATTGATGAAAGCCTCTTCACAAAACGGAAGAACAATGCTGGAAGAGTCCTACCACAGCAATGGCTATTTGGTGGCGTGTGCAGAGAGACTGAGGAATGCTTTATTGTAGCCATTCGAGATAGAAGTGCGTCTACTCTCATGCAAGAAATTTTGCAAAATGTACACGAAGGCTCGACTATCTACAGCGATTGCTGGAAGGGATACAAGAGCGAAGAGTTAGCTGAGGCTGGATACGAACACCATCGTGTTAATCACACATACAACTTCGTAGACCCCACAACTGGCGTACATACACAGAATGTTGAAAGGTTGTGGGGTTTGGTCAAATGGCGTAATAAAAAACACAGAGGGACAGCACGTCAGCACCTGGACTCATATTTGAGCGAGTTTATGTGGAGGCAGTCGTACAAAGCTGATCCTTTCGCTGCAATTTTAGAACATATATCCCAATTCAGTCCTCCACAGTGAACGCTATTTGTAAGTAATTTTAATTTTTTTTATAATAATTATAATTTTAGAATTAATTATATTATTGAATATAGACAATAAGTAATCCAAATGCATGTAAAAGTAACGTCACCATTAATGCCATATTCGCATTAAATCTTTATTTTAAATGTACAAACAATTTTTGTTAATATTTCTTCAATTATCAAACTTCCACTTAATTATGTTTCATTTGTAAATAATTTTCAATAATTTTTTTAATAAAATTACCAATATACAGTCCGTTTTTAAAATTACCAAATGCTTGTAGAAAGTACGGCCTCTTACACCACATTTTATACAAGATGGCCATTAATGGTAGATTCGCATTAACTTTTTTTTTTTAAATTTACAAAAAAATTTTTTTTTTATATTTCTTCAATTATCAAACTTCCACTTAATTACATTTAATTTGTAAATAATTTTTGTATTTTTGGGTTAATATTTCTACAAATATCAAATTATTTTTCGTAAATTCATTGGCTATACAGTACGCTTTTAAAATTAGCCAATGTGATCGCCATTAATGGCACATTTTCAATAATTTTTTGTTTTTATATTTTGTATTGACCTTATTTTGTATTTCATGCACGTAAATTTTCACTAATTTGTTGGGGTTTTTTTTGTATTTTTGGGTTAATATTTCTACAAATATCAAATTATTTTTCGTAAATTCATTGGCTATACAGTACGCTTTTAAAATTAGCCAATGTGATCGCCATTAATGGCACATTTTCAATAATTTTTTGTTTTTATATTTTGTATTGACCTTATTTTGTATTTCATGCACGTAAATTTTCACTAATTTGTTGGGGTTTTTTTGTATTTTTGGGTTAATATTTCTACAAATATCTATATTTTGTATTTTATATCTTGTACTACAAGCTTCGCTTGTCAAAAAACACAAAGGGCCCCCCCCAACAACTACAGCGCTACGCGCTGTTATAATTGGCCACATTTTTAAGATTTTTGAATAGTTTTCATGCATGTACATTTTAAATAAATTTTGTATTGACCTTATTAAATTTTCACTAATTTTTTTTTTTTTGTATTTTTTTTTCAGGACCAAGAAACATGCTGGTGTTCAATCGGTGTGTATCACGTGACATTCCTTTTGTTTTACGTTAAAATTTTTATATTTTTGCCATTTTACTTTGTATTTTATCACATGATAACCCGATGATGTATTACCCTGAAGGCATACCGATTTAATGTTGCGCTTTTTAACGTGACGTGTTCACGTGATATGCGGACACATCTTAGCGAGTAGATGTGTCTGCAGATCACTTGGAGACGTTATCTTAAAAATCGCAACATTAGACCGGTATGCCTTCAGGGTAATACGTCATCAGGCAAATTATCCGTAAGATAATCCTCATACTTAAATGGACAAGCTTCAACTCTTTAACCGTCCATCGATGTTCTAATTTATTTATACAATGTCAACATTTTGATTGTTTTTCAATCCATAGTCTTATTTTCTCTATAGTTGAATGGGTTTTGTTTTGTTTTTTGTTAAGAAAAAGGTATGAAGATTATATAGAATGATCAAAACTTTGTCATTTTACAGTTAAATATAAAACAATTGTCAAAAATAGATCAATATTAATATACAGTTAAATATAAAACAATTGTCAAAAATAGATCAATATTAATATTTGAATACAAGTCTAATTTATATACTTGGAATTTAAATATAATTTTAGGGGATCTGAACACAGATTTTCAAACTGTATTAAATATTATAACTCGTATAACTTTTAATAGTGATGTGATATGATGTGATGCAATATGGCTTCTCCTTCATTGAAGTCAGGAGTCTCTCAGCAGCCATCATATAAAAACTTGACTATCCCATTTCTCCTTGAATTTCCTCCTTTGCCATCCACATATCTGCATCTAATGCATATCTTCCTTCTTCTCTTTATACTTTTTCTAAGTAATCTGACACCCCTTTACTAACATATAATGCATCATTATCATAAGTTAACCCTGCTACTGCCACTCCCATACAATTCTTGCTACATAATATTTATTATATGAAAAAACTGTTAATTTTATTTATCAATCCCTTTCTTTTCTTTGCTTCATTTATCAATTTTTTCTCCCATTCATCCAAGCAATTCATCTGATTACTTAAAATGATTCACCATATTTAACATTACAGCCCTCGAGAAAAATTATTTCTCTTCTCTTTCCCCAACATTTGTCATCATTACTTTTGATTTTTCTTTACTAAATTTGATCCCCCATCTTTTTACCCACCCTTGTGCAAGTCTTCTGCACAACTTCTATATCTTCCCTACTTTCTGTTGACAAGAAAATATCATCAGTCAATAAAATACCTGATAATGTATACAGTCCCTTGCCATCTATTAATAATATTTCTATCCCTCTTCCTAGTCTTTCTATTGTTCTCTCCATTTCTCTCAAATATAACAAAAACAAAATAGGTGACACAGAGCATCCTTGTCTTGGTCCCACTCCATTTTTAACTCTATGATTCTATATTTCGTAATTGATACATATAGTAATTATTTTCATACAATCTCTTAATAAGATCCACTAAAGCTCCTTTCATTCCCAAATTTACTAAACTTACCCCTAATATATTTCTATTTACTCATATGCCTTCTCTCTATTAAAGCTTCTTTCATTCCCAAATTTACTAAACTTACCCCTAATATATTTCTATTTACTCATATACCTTCTCTCTATCTATAAAGACCTTATATAACTGTCTACCTGTATTCTCATTCATATCTATAAGTTGCATGGTTACAAATAAATATTTCCTATATGGCTATTCATTCTAAAAAACCTCCATGCATTTCTCCCACTACATTATTTTCTTCCATTCATTTTGCTACCCTTCCAGCCACCATATATGCTAAAACTTACTGCTACCTATCTACAATTGATTATATTTCTATGGTCCTTACCATTTCCTTTAAATAATAGTTTCACTCTTGTATTATTCCAGCTATTTAGAAATTCTGTCTTCTGTGCCATCTTATTAAAACACAATAATAGATTTAATTTTGCCCTATTTCCCAAATTCATCATAATCTCTGCTGCCAAATTATCAACTTTTTCCCTATCTCATTCGTTTTTTATAAAACTAATATTTCCATTATTATATGCTTTTTCTGTTGGTTATCACTCTGTCCACATCTAACATCTTTTCTAAATCTATTACATACTTATTTAAGATTGTCTCTAATTCTTCTCTAGAGCTACACTCTTTTTCCTCACCATTTAGTAATACTATTTCTATCTCCTCTACATTCCTACTTTTAATTATAAATTTTATTAAACGCACATTATTATATTAAGTAAAATTTACTAAGGCTGTACCTTAGGAATAAGCGTCTGAAAAATTCGAAGGTAGGGACCTCAACAGATCTTAAACACAAGTTTACGCTATTCTTCATAGCGTAAACTTGTGTTTAGCGTAAGCTTGTGTTTAAGATCTGTAGAGGTCCCTACCTTTGAATTTTTCAGATGCTTATTCCTAAGGTACAGCCTTAGTAAATTCCTTCTTTTAATATATTTACAAAAAATTTTACTCCCAACTTTTCCAATTTTATTAATATCCTCCAATAATTTACTATTTAATTTCATTCTCTCTATATAATTATCTATTTTAGCCAATTTCTTTTTATTTAAATAGTTTTCCCATTTAATATCAGCATCTTTTTCATTTTCTTTGTTTTTTAATAGCACATTTATATTCTCTGCATGCTTTTCCCTTATCTTTTACACTTTTACTCTCTCACTTTTCTATTACTTTTATCCTTCTGAATATTCTTACCTAAAACTCTATCTGCCACTTTTTTTACTTTACCACACCAGTCCTTATCTTCACCCCCAATGTACTCTTTCATAATTTCTTCTATTTTTATTTTATATTCTTCTAACTTATTCTTATCATTCACTCTTCATTCTCATCTTTCACTATCCTTTCCTAACCATTTCTATTTTCAAGAAATTATGATCACTATTACATACTCTCTCTTCCTTATCAAACACTTTAATTTTCCATACTTTATTCACTCCCTCTTTATCTACTAATACAAAATCTATTGTGTGAAATATATTATTTCTGTGATGCACAGTGACTTCTCCTTTTTGGAGTCAGAAATTTCTCAGCCACCATGCCCAGAGAAACCTGTTAAGCCATCTTACCTTTCCATTCCCCACCCTAAGTTTTCTCCATATTCATTTCTATTCTGCTCTATCCCATTTCCACAACAGAATCTTTGTCAACTCCATGGCCTTTATATCTAAACCTCTCTTATCTTTTCCAAAACTCAGCATAAAAACCAAGAACCCACTTTGACAAATTCTCCATAGTGCCACCCAGTGCAAGCCAAAAAGGCTTGCACTAGGTGGCAGTACTTTATGAAGAGTCTGTTAGTCTCGTAGCATCGTCAGTAAAGACTTTATGGTTAAAACAGGATAAAAAAAAAGAAGAAGAAATAGAGAAGGAGTTTTTGATATGATAATGTTGAATTGGATATGTAAAACAATGAACAGTACAAGATTTTCTAAAAGAATGTTTCATGGAAAACTTGAATGTGATTTCCGTAGAAGAGGTAAGCTCTGATTATAATATAAACGTTCTCTTAAACACATTATAAAGAAGTGCAATATTGATACTTTTTATTAGAAGTATTTGGCTAAGAGTAGCATACCTAGGAAAGTAAATAATAAACAGGAATTGAAGATAAAAAAGAAATATTTCCTGCAGACGTTAAATGAATGCATTGCAAAATAATAAATAAACAGAATAATGGTCCAACGTGTTCTATTTAGAGATGTATTTGTGAATAACAGATTGATTTGTGTAGTCAACACAAACTCATCTTTATTATTATTATTATTATTCGTATTGCCTTTTTATTTTTTCCTCTTGGAGTTGGAATGGACGTTTTCATTTGTGAATGTTTTTGTCAGTAGTGTAATTCAGACTGAATCCGGGTATTAATTGAAAATATATTTTTGTTCTTTAGCTCTTTCGTTTATTTGAGTTTTTCCGTTGCTTTTCTATTATTTGTCATTTATGTATATTAAAACTAGTCTCATTTCTGGTTGTATTAGATCGATAAATAAACCTGTCGGGAGTTGAGTCATAACCCTGAGAACAATTATGTATAGTATTAAAAATAGAATCGCGATTGTACGAAAAATCAAATAGTAATCGTAAATGCTTATTCAGAAAGAAATGTGTGTGTGTGTGCGCGCGCGCGCGTGTGTGCGGAAAAGAAAAAGCGAATGGTAGACCAAAAATGGGTGGTAGTGTGTGTGGATTGGAGCAATTGATGAGACAACATTTTATATAAATTAATAAAATTAGTTAGCAAAAAATTATCTTTCTTTTGCTGTTGTTGTTTTGTTTTATCTTTTAACCTTGAACGACAATAATTATTCTCTTTGAAAATAATTATTAACATTTTAGGCTTAGGCCTGAATCACGCTAAATTCGCAAATCAATTATTTATTTCATTTATACTTCCTGTATATCTATTAAATTTTTTTAATGATAGACATTTGCCCGAAATGTATATACAACATAATGAAGTAAGTTAATCAAAAGGAAAAATGGTAAAACTGGCTAATTAATATTTTTATTTGCTATTTTTGGAAACTTGGATATATTTAGTTGTTCATGCGTAACTAATTGCAAAATGATGTCAAATTAATATGATCAGATATTTAGCTGTGGATAAAATATATTATTATTTAAGTTACCAGGAATTAGTTCATCTTAATAAAAGCTCAAAATGATTAACGAGAATTGAACGAATTCAAAAGGTAGCGGAAAAGAGTATAATAAATCACATTTTGTTTGTATATTAAAGTGTATAATAATAAACACTATTTATTTTAACCGACTTATTTTAGCAATTTGCTTTCTTCAGAATTTATGTTGGAGGATTCCGAAGATCTTATTAAATAAAAGTAAAAAAAAAACACGAACGTTACCATATATAGCCGTATTTTTTTGTTTTCTGGAACAAGTGTGCTTATTTTTTACACGTAATGACAAAAGGTAAGATTTTTAATTATGACAGTTGGGATAAATTTGTGATTTTTTTTTTTTAAAATAAATAGTATTTGAAATTACTTTAGTTAAATAGATTATAACTACAGTAAATTGAAATCTTATTTATTTTTTGTAGGAAAAATAAAGTCATGGTTTTGCTGTGTTAATTTTAAAATATATCTAGCTCGGTCTTTGATGACATGGGTAAGTTCTGTAATTAATAAATTCTTTGCTTTAAGGGGAAAAAGAAAAGTAATAAAAGTAGGTGAATGCCTTGGTTTTCTTTGTTAACGCTATTTTTAGTCACGTGACAAAGTCGAGATCCAAACGTGAAGATGTTTAATTGATTGCTTGCAATAGAAATTTATTCCTGTAATAAACCAGTTCCAGTTTTGACTTCTTGCAGCTATATATTAGATACTGCATATATAATTACTTAATCCCAAGTAATTTATTATCATATTATTTAACACTTCGCTAACCAAAGTGTCTACATCTTGGAATTTAGATTTATTTATTTTTTTGCATAAAGATCTCAGGCATCCTACTGAGTTATCCCAAATATTAGTGTTTATCTCGCAGCGGGATCTCTACTGCTTCTTCATGCTGTTATATTCACAAAAGAAAACTTTTCAAAATTGTCAGTACATTAAAATGTTTTTATCTTAGAAATATACAATCAGCGATATTTGTTATCCATATCTTTTATATTTTTACTGCACTATTGATGAGCAACCGTTTTCAAAATTGAAACTTAACCAAGAACTGATTAATAACGATAATATTACGAGAAAGATTATTAAATTTAGCTTTGAATCTGAAATTGTAGTTGTAATACAAATGCGCATTATATTCAATATTTTTGCAAATATAAAGACTAGTTAGATATTTTTTATTTCATGCCTAAATTTTCTAAAATAAAATACTATCGATTTGTATATACAGTATATATATATTGGTAGTTTAGTATTTTTTAATAAATTGTTGTTCCGTTGTTTTTGTTTTGTTTGTGAAGAGTGCATAACGCGGGCCTGTATATATAGGATTTAAATAATACAAAACTGAAAAGGCCTATATATTCCCCTGCTATATCTATAACCTGTCTTAAATTCAACTGAGTAAACTTGAAAGTTTTTTTAACAGGTTTGAATTTTTTTTCTTTTTGTCGGAAGCCGACTTCTCGCTAACCATCCATTACTGATTGGTTAAATGTGTATCGTATTATTCATAACCACAAATATTATGGGTAACTGACCAGTAGCGTCCCTAAGGTCGATCACCCGAGCATACGCCCGGGTGCTAGTTGGGCCCCGCTCCGAGCTACCTTATTTTAATCAATAATAGTATATATTTTACGCATTAATAAAATAGACTGAGAGACCTGCATTTGATGCAAGTTCTTATACATAAAGCTAAAGCATACTTTTTAAATGAAGCATACCAAATTTCCAAACGTCTCACCGTTTGAACGTTTTCATAAACGGGCAAACGGCTGATAATTTGTAACCGAATAGTCCTTTCTTGTATTAAAAAATTAAAGATTTTATTTATTTACTCACATTTTTATGTATTGGGGATCTCATTCCATATTTGTTCCCGGGTCCTCAAAATCCAAAGGGTAGCTCTGATTACGATATTTATCTTTACTTTTGCCTCACTGAAGGGCTGTCGGGAAAAGCTTTTTTTTTTTTAGTAAGCTATCTAAAGGCTTTTATCTATAAATGTATATCATCAGCCTAAAAGCTAAACAAAAATATAAGGCCACCAGTGATCTATAACGATTCCTAGACTATTTTTCTATCTTCAAATAAAAATATTTGGATTTATCTGTTTCATCCTTTAAACTCTGACAAAACGAATATGGAGTAACGTTTGTTTATAGACATTTGATCCCCACTGACAGATTGCTTCCCATATCCGTAAAAGAGCTCTAAAGTACTAGGTTAACCACACAATCCTATTAACTGATTGAATACTTGCTTAAATAATTATATGTATTGACCATATGAGCCCAGCTTTATAGAAATATATAATTTATATTATAGATTATAGACTGGTTTATATTAATCCTAATATTTAATTTATCTCAAGTCATGCTCAGTTGGAAATTTACTAATAAAATACACAAAGTGGGAAACTGGATATATCACACTATCTTGAGTGAAAAATATCAGAGTCATCTTTTTTGAAGAGATTGATGACCCAATGTATTTACCTCTATTAAAGATGCTTGCTTATTTGAGGTAGGGACTTGCAGATTACTAGATGCTTCTTATTCTTCCTTAAGTGTTTGTGTTTTGACTTTAAACACTCTGCTTGCTTTTAGGTGCCTATATTGCAGATGTCTGATGCTTAGTTTGGATATTTGAGAGATTTCTATGCAGAGAGTTTCCGTAACTTCCTGTGATAGTATCAAATAGTCTTTAGAATGATTTAAATGACATTCCTAATAATTGCACAATTATGGAATTATGATATTGACTAGAATTTCTTGAATTTTCCTTTATCTTAGATTCTCTTTGAACTGTCCTACAATAAGAACATATCAACTACAAATCTGAATGAGGGCTAGGCTTTGCTAATGAGATAACTGTTTACTGGTAGTAATACAAAAAAGGGCTTGTTCTCAGACACCTCTCTATTAGGACTACCATAGAAAGCATCCTACATGACATTAAAAGGGTTCTGAACTGAGGATGATTTGCTTAACATTTGCTTAAACAGGTGTGCAGCCAATTTAAGTAAAACCAACTTTGGCTGGTAAGAAAGATCTGTTAGCTGCTGAAATGGCCAGGCCTTGAGCAACACTGACCACATCTTATAATATTGTTTTCTAAGTCTATTTTTAACTTCGGTTATGATTTGTAATAGCCTATACCTAGATACAACTAATTTCTAAATGTCTTTCATGAATTAGTTTCACAAGTCTTGTTTATCCATTTAAAAGAATGGTGACTCAGTCCATTATAAAAATGCATCTCTTTCTTGCTAAGATTATTCCATATTCATTCTAATTAGACTGCTTTCTCCAAATCTTTTTAGCTATGTTTTCTATTCATAATTACTATACTTTTTTTTAATAATCTCACTTGTTTTGATCTGACTGCATTTTCAGTTTTTTAAGCACTTCCCTATTTACAGTTCCTTTTTTCCCCCCCCTTATTCCCCCTTACTACACTTTCCTTTACACTCTCCATTTACTTCTGGCATATATAACTTCCTTCTCGTATAAACTCAATTCCTCTTTCTAATTTTGTCAATAAATAGTCTTTTTCACTGTTTCATCTTTTTAATCTCCTAAATGCATTTCCCCTGAAATCTCGAATTATTTCTCTTTTTCTGATTATCTTGAAGTTTTGTTTAAAAAATCTAATTTCAATGATTGCAAATAATTTATAAATGCAATATATTGTAATCAGAACTTGTAATATTTTTCTTAAACAGACCGAGTTATTTTAAAACAATTATATATAAATTATTTTATATAAATATTTTTGCACAATCTTCTATTTCATGTGATAAGTCTTAAAACATTTTGTTAATTAGAGGAATTATAGGATTATGTTTAAATCAGTCTGTAAGAGGATTAGTAATTAAAGGGTTATCAAGTTTTTTAGAAAAAACTTATATTAATTACTACTGATAAAAAATCCCATAAGTTGATTGATTACTGCAAGTCAATTGGCAAAGTAAAAGTAAAGCTTTTACTAAGTAAAGAACAGACTTAAAAGGACTTCTTAGATATAGCTCATATCCCAGGATTATCCATTTCCTGTAGATCAGTGGTCTTCAACCTCCGGTCAGCACCGGGCCACAGAAGTTTTCTGTCAGTCCGCTAGACTGGCAGGAAAGTTTGTAATAACAAAATAATATTTTAAACTTTTAATTAATATAAACAATTTTTATTTATTTTTCATCACATTTTTAACCCATTAAAAAAAAGAAACAGAACGAAAACAAAATCTAATCAATCATACATAAATTAATTTGTTTTTCTATTTATTACAGATGTTTATGGTAGGGGGGTAGAATTAAATTTTTTATTATTTTTATAAAAAAATTCAAAATTCAAAAAAAAAGTTTTTTATTATACAAACTCCATATATATATTGTAACCTAGTGTTATTGACACTTGGTTTACTTGGCATTATTTCTGCAGGAAAACAATGCTATTCTTTAAAGAAATAAAAAGATAAAATAACAATAGTAATAATTGATTAATAAAGTATGCTATTCACTCACTTTGGCATGTTTTGGGTGAATAACTAATAGATTTAATAACTCAATGTCATTTTTAAAGAGAGAACATGAATAATTTAATTGAGATATTAATAATTAGAGCAAATTAATATGGTATAAAAGCTAAACAGTAATTGATTTTGGATGGGTAGAGGGGAGAGTGGATGAGTGTCTTATCATAAAGCACAATAACTTCTGGTAATTTCTTTTTGTAAAAAAAAAAAAAAAAAAAATAATGTTTAAAGAATTATACATCACTGATTGTTAATTTAATGTATTTATTATTATTTTTTTTATATTGTCAAATTACTTTGTAATCCAGGTAAATAATACTAAAACTATATGATTGTAATAGGTTTTTCCTTTCTTTTGTTTATGTTATAATCAAATGATTATTTTTCTGGAAGAGGTCGCTAAAGTAAAAAAAAAAAAAACAACAACAAAACGAAACAACCAATTTCATAATCAAGATCATTTTTTTTTGAAAAAAAAAATAGATAGTCTGCTTTTAGTTTTCAAGGAAGGAACAGTGCTGAAATTTGGTAACTCAATTTTTTCATTTTATTTTGCAGAAATAAATGTAATCAAAGTAAAATTTTAATAATATAATGTGTGGCTAAATTTTTTTGATAAGATATCCTGATTTTCTTTGCCATCTACCTATTTAAAGACCTTTTATACTTAAAAGTTTATTGTCTCACGCTAAAGTTCAAAAATGACAGATGTAACTAAAAGAGTCACGAAAAATTATATTATATCTAAATTAAGGAAAAGAAGTGATTTCCAAGAAAAGATTAATTATTTATTAACTTTATGTCATTTATTGATATTTTCTTGGTATAGAAAGAAAAAATAATAATAATAATTGAAAGAAATATTTTGAAACCAAGGAAAATCAACTAGAAACATTTTTGCGCTCTTTCTCAATATTGTCTGCCTTTACAAGTAATGTAGTTACATACGTTAAAATATGTTTTATTCACCAAGAATTGTCTGGAAATAATAATAATGATAAATAAGATTAAATTATGCACCTGTATATTTTTTAAAAAAAAAATATATAAAAAAAATATATAAACTTTCTCAGAGTAAATATAGGAAAAGTTATATAGGGGCATTCTTACGGAGAAGTTACCGTTAAAAAAAATTTATAATTCCTAAAGTATGAACAAAACCAAATATCTTAGTGACTTAATGATAAAAATAAATGATATATTATATTATACATCAGTTGGAATTATTAAAACTTCCTGTACACGTAAATTGACTGCAGTTATTATCATAATAATCTCTCGGAAAATTGCGCATTTTCGTCCATAAGTAAGCTAGCTAATAAGTATACGTATCGTCAATAAAAAAAAAAATATTGTGTATGTTTATCGTCTATAGTCAAATATTCGTCTATGTTAGAAGTCTATTTTTTTTCTTGGATCCCAAAATTGTAGTAGTTTAATTCAAGTAAGAATTAATCTTCAATTCTGCTATATTTTTCTTTACCTAATTTATTAAACGCACAAAATAAGAGAAAACTTTTATTTAAAGGAAATAATACCATGCGTTTATTGTTTTTAAACTTGCTTCGTGAAATACGACTGGATAAAGCTCTTCACCTGGACCAATTGCTCAACAGAAAAACATTTTCTAATGAGAGAGTATGCACTTGTTAATTAATGATTGTTTAAAACTAAGTTATAAATGATATGTATTTTTTTTGTTATATCACATAGGTTAAAGTCTGTATGGTCAAGTGATATTTAATAGCCTTGTAATGACAAAGGTATGTTTTAATATAATTATTATAGGTTAAGTTGATATTTAACACGAAAGAAAAAAATCTATAAAATATGTTTTAATTATTACATACAATTGTAGGTAGAAATTTTGTATGTTAGATACGTAAAAGAAAAATATTTAGATATTTAAGGGGTAAAATAAATATTGAAAATTATCAGAAGTAACTAAAAAAAAAAAAATGCTATAACAAAATATTTCTTGTTAAAGTTTTGAAACGAATTTATACTGTATTAATTGAGGAATTTATTCCTAATTATTCTTAAATAACACATCCACTTTATTTAGTTTAAGATAGTATGCTACCAACTATTTTTGAATGTTCCTTTATTAAAATTAAAATTATTATACTTTTATTCTATGATGTCCATTGATTTCAGATGTTGATCAAAGTATACCCGGTAACATAAGTTTATTATAATCAGTGTATTTACTTATCCTGCCCAGATATAGCATTGGTATATGCTTAATATTCGCATAGGTAATAATTATAATGTATTTATTTTGTGGGATGAAAAATGATCTCCCCAAAAGCTTTGTTTTCCATGAGAGGAAGATTTTAAATATAATGTTCGGGTATGTTTATAGCCCAAGTGATCGATTCTCATAGATAGGACGATCAAGAATTTATCTAGCATTTAGTATGCTTCATTCGTTTAAATCCCAGGAGAGGATTGTATTTGGTGTGTGTTCGTTGTATGCCCAAGTAAGAGGCAAGAAACCACCAAAATATTTTAATGTAGTAGATTACTCTACAGACCTTCGTGGTTATTCCATATTCCTCATGTGAAAATAAAGATAGCTCCACCATGGAAGGTGTTGATTATTGTGCTTAATTTTGAAAGTTCGGGCAAGATAAAGGTTATATTGGAGGTGTTAGTTCCTCAAGATCCACTTTAGTATAAATAGTGCGTTAGTAACTAAGATCAATATCTGTATTGTGCTGCTAAATATTGCTAGTATTTGACAAGTAAATCAATGGAGAAAGTAATTAAAATTGCGTAATTTAAAACGCTTATTTACTGAAGGAATATTCAAATGCAATATTTAATTCTGGTTAGTAATTAAATAATACTCATATTTAAAATTATACGTATGAATAAAATTTGTATCATAACTTAAGTTAGCATTAAGTTAAATGTAAGATGGTAAGTGTAACTTCTGATAACTGGCCTATAATTAGAATAGGTTATCCCATTAAAGACCATAAATAAAGTAAATGTATTAGAAATAAATTTAATATTTTGCGTATTGCATATGATGGGATTAATCATTTAAAAAAAAAAAAAATAGTTAGTCAATAATTTTGAATAAAAGCTTCTACAAGGTTACCAAAATTTAATAAACAATGTATTGGTAATGAAATGTACTTTTAGTTAATCAATCCATATGATTGCATACAGGAGAAGTAGTAACCTCTAGTCCATAACCAAAAGAGTATACAGATTAATGTCAGTTATATTTTATATTTTTGTATTACTATGGGATTATTGAATAAATGTTCATATATTTTTTTTTGTGATAATAATAAATTATAGTCTTGTTAAAATTTGTTGTAGATTCATTTTTTTTGTTTTTATATGCTAAATATAAGTGTTTGCACAATATTTGCAAAACCTTTTCTTGAGTCCGAAATCATTCCAAATTCTTAAAAACTTAATATACCAGATAAATAAAGTTAAGCAGATCGGAATATGTCATTATATTTTAGTTTAATGATAATTATTTATGGAGTTGAAAACTTAAGACTAAACATTCACCTTTGTGTAAAAAAAAAAAAAAATGAATTTATTCCCAAACCATTAACTTTGGTTGCACATTATTCCATTCCCATTTAGTTAAATTGTCTAAGTAATAAATCTTAGTTATATTATTGTGTTGTCATGGATGATGGAAGGACACAAAAAGCACCCTTGTCTTTTTATTATTCTGACTGAGATTCTGAAAAAAAAAAAAGGCTGTGTTATTCAAAATTATACGTCATTATTGAATAGAATTATCATCTCTTTAAATAATATAGCAGTGGATATGAGAGATGAAGACACATTGAATTTAAGTAAAATAAATGTTTCCTATAGCCGACCAGAATGCCAGTCATATGCGACAACACAATACTGCCGAGCATTTCCTTACATGAAACAAAGAACCCTGAGATTAATATTATTATAATTATTCTTTAAATTAATAAGTGATCAATTATTGTTGTTATTACAATCGTGGCATGGCTTAAGAGAATTGAATGTACAATTGTATTATATGAAAAGTATTTTAGATCATATTGGAAAATTAATGGATATGTTGCTTTATTTTGGTTGCCTTAACAACAACCTGAAAAATTAGTGTCATGGGTGCAAATAAAATAAAAACTAAAATAAATAATGGGTTAGAAATGGCCGCCCAACTACAGGGGCCATCGATGGCTATAGCTGGCCACGAGGAATTTAGTAAACTTTTCTTGAAGTCAATATTAATATTGTTTGCACTTGAATGGATTAGTTATTCATTGATTAAAAATATTTGCCAATAATGAATTGTTTTAGCCATAAGATATTATGTGAATATCTATTATATGATCTAATCTTTTGCCACTGAAAAATAAATAATTAAGTTGTCAGTTTAGGATGTTGTGGTCTGTAGGCAATTCCATAAAACACTGTAATGATTTTATCATTTATGATGATCTGTTTGTCTGGTCTTGTGATTGGCACTTATGCTATATTACATAATATCTAATGAGATTTATATGGACCAAGAAGCATGTGAAAAAAAAAAGCATATTTAGTAGTTAATGTTGGAGCTTTAGGGATATTAAATGTCAGAGCATAGTTTTTGGTGTAGATTGTTTTTGGTAGGAGAGGCATGGAGGCAGGATGTCTTGTCAATAATTTCTTATCGATAAATTTATTAATAGTTCATTGCTAATATTTCAGTACTGTTAAATACTAAAAGAGTTAGAATTTTAATATGAGTGAAAACAAAGATAATCATAGTATTTCTGAGGATTTGGGAGGATCCCAAGAGTTACAATCCCCTGATACACAGACTCCATATTTTAGTGTACAATTAAAAGAGGAAGGGGAAGATTTGGATATAGCTAACCCAGAAGAAGCCACAATAATAAAGGGAAAACATGAAAATGAGCCAGATCAATTAATGAGAAATACATTGGAGGAATTCTTGAAAAAATTAGAAAAATCAAATAGTGAATTAAAAAGTCAGATCCAAAACTCAAATAGTAAATTAGAACAATCAAATAGTGAATTAAAAAGTCAGATCCAAAACTCAAATAGTAAATTAGAACAATCAAATAGTGAATTAAAAAGTCAGATCCAAAACTCAAATAGTGAATTAAAAAGTGAATTAAAAAGTCAGATACAAAATTTAAATATTAAATTAGAGAATCAAATGCAGGAGATCAAAGAGACATCTCAAAATCAAGTACAGGAGATAAAGGACTTAAGGGAAGATTTGAGAAATCATGTAGAAGAATCAAAATTGGCCTCTGAAAAGCTGGAAATAAGAATAAGGAAAGAGATCGAAACAAATTCTGAAAGGGCAGAAAATATGATTGAGGCTATCCAGCAGGACTTTAAAAGTCAATATATTGTATTAAACAATGAAGTACAGGAAATAAGAAATTATCAAAAGGAAACAGTAGTATTTCAAAGAGAAGTTCAGGATAGAGTTGAATCTATTAAGGGAGAATTAGACAGTGCTAGAAGTGAAGTTAGTAATTTGAAAGAGGAAGTTAAAAATATAACTCTAGCACCTGACAATGTAGTGAAAGGATGTCAGAGCCAGATTACCAGATTAATAGCTAAACTAGAAACTCAAGAGTTAACCCAATGTGAGATTAATCAAAATCTAGAAAGTGAGCTAAGTCAAGTTATGGGAAGAGTAGAAAATTTTAATGATATAATAAAGAGTAATGCACAGCTATTACATAATAATCTCCAAGATGAAATAGGGGAATTAATGACTCAGTGTGAGAGTAAAGTCTATCAAAGGTTAGAAGATAAATTCGGGATAGATAAAGATGAAACTATTAACCAATTGGAACAACAGATTAAACACTTAAATGTAGGCCTAAAAGATAGTTCAAAGAGAATAGACTGTGAATGGCAGAACTATAAGTTAGAATTAGAGAGTCGAATGCAAGCTATAGACTATAATAGGGATAATTTTACAAAAAGTAAAAAAGTTGTTCAAAGTAAAGGTTTATCTGAAACTCAAGTAAAGGAAACAAATAATGGTCATAATAACCAAGTAATATCTGAGTTACATACGGTAATTAGTCCAGTAGAATCAATATACGATCCATTAAATGAGGCTAGAAGTAAAGTCATGCTAGAGCCAGAAAGTAATAGCTCCATGGCCTTAAAATTCTTAAAAATAAAATTTTTTAGAGGTGAATATCTGGAGAATCCACACGAGTATCTCCAGAATCTGGAGGAGTTATTCACCTTATGTCATTTATCTGAGATAGAAAAGATTGCTATTGCCGCTAACCATTTGTGTGCAGCATCTAAAGACTGGTGGCAATCATTATTTATTAAACCAGAAACATATGGAGACTTCAAATATCTTATGTTAGCCAGTTTTTGGGGGGAAGACCGCCAAGATAACCTGAGATATCAGATATCTCAGGAAAGATATCATGTAAATAAGGGTAGTTATACTCAGTTTTTCAGGAGTCAGGCCGTCAAATTGAAAACCTTGACAGCTTATCCTTTATCTGAGACACAAATTGTGCGAATAATTCGCCATAATCTGCCGAGGCATATAGAGCAGATCTTGATTGCTGCTGACAGACATACCATAGAAGAGGTAGTAGAAATTTTAGATTCGTTAGAGACCAGCGATAGGAATATTGATAATAGAATTAGGGTAAATAGAGACACCCATCCGATGGTGAGTAATATCAATTTCGCAGATAGGTCACATATGGGAAGGAGGAAGTTAGTTAGAGAAAAAGGATATTATAGGACGAATCCCTATGGTAGACAGAATAGCCACCTCAGTAGGCCAACAGTTAAGAGTAGAATTCTGAATGAGAATCAGCCTTCTACTAGTGGTATCCCAACAATACCAAAGAAAAATATAAAAGGTAGTAAAAGTAGCGGGGCATTAAATTAAAAAGGACCTCGCAGGAACGTTCCTCACTTCGGGGCCCTATTTTTAAACATATGGGGAACAGCATAATGTAGAACATGACCAAGCACTGGCCAGAATTAACCTTAAAAAGATGGGTGATAAACGCACTCGTTATTCCAAAACCAGTCCACATCCTTTTAAAGTCCATGATTTTGTTTTAATTAGAACTCCCCATGTGAGTAATCTCCGGAAACATATGTTTAGAAAATTCATGTATCTTTATGAAGGCCCCTATGAAATTGTGAAACAAGTGGGTGAGAATGCCTTTTTGGTCTCAACCCCTGATGGAACAAGAGGTACCTATAATGCCCGAAGCTTACTACCATATCCCAAGCAAAATTAAATCCTTTAAACTGTATTTATTGACATAAGAAAGAAGTAGGATATAAACTTAGTAATACCATAAGAAGTGTTAAAAATGCATATATTATTTTATTTTTTATTTATTATAACGGTGGGAGAATTGTAACCTAGTGTTATTGACACTTGGTTTACTTGGCATTATTTCTGCAGGAAAACAATGCTATTCTTTAAAGAAATAAAAAGATAAAATAACAATAGTAATAATTGATTAATAAAGTATGCTATTCACTCACTTTGGCATGTTTTGGGTGAATAACTAATAGATTTAATAACTCAATGTCATTTTTAAAGAGAGAACATGAATAATTTAATTGAGATATTAATAATTAGAGCAAATTAATATGGTATAAAAGCTAAACAGTAATTGATTTTGGATGGGTAGAGGGGAGAGTGGATGAGTGTCTTATCATAAAGCACAATAACTTCTGGTAATTTCTTTTTGTAAAAAAAAAAAAAAAAAAAAAAAAAATGTTTAAAGAATTATACATCACTGATTGTTAATTTAATGTATTTATTATTATTTTTTTATATTGTCAAATTACTTTGTAATCCAGGTAAATAATACTAAAACTATATGATTGTAATAGGTTTTTCCTTTCTTTTGTTTATGTTATAATCAAATGATTATTTTTCTGGAAGAGGTCGCTAAAGTAAAAAAAAAAAACAACAACAAAACGAAACAACCAATTTCATAATCAAGATCATTTTTTTTTGAAAAAAAAAAGATAGTCTGCTTTTAGTTTTCAAGGAAGGAACAGTGCTGAAATTTGGTAACTCAATTTTTTCATTTTTATTTTGCAGAAATAAATGTAATCAAAGTAAAATTTTAATAATATAATGTGTGGCTAAATTTTTTTGATAAGATATCCTGATTTTCTTTGCCATCTACCTATTTAAAGACCTTTTATACTTAAAAGTTTATTGTCTCACGCTAAAGTTCAAAAATGACAGATGTAACTAAAAGAGTCACGAAAAATTATATTATATCTAAATTAAGGAAAAGAAGCGATTTCCAAGAAAAGATTAATTATTTATTAACTTTATGTCATTTATTGATATTTTCTTGGTATAGAAAGAAAAAAATAATAATAATAATTGAAAGAAATATTTTGAAACCAAGGAAAATCAACTAGAAACATTTTCGCGCTCTTTCTCAATATTGTCTGCCTTTACAAGTAATGTAGTTACATACGTTAAAATATGTTTTATTCACCAAGAATTGTCTGGAAATAATAATAATGATAAATAAGATTAAATTATGCACCTGTATATTTTTTTAAAAAAATATATATAAAAAAATATATAAACTTTCTCAGAGTAAATATAGGAAAAGTTATATAGGGGCATTCTTACGGAGAAGTTACCGTTAAAAAAATTTATAATTCCTAAAGTATGAACAAAACCAAATATCTTAGTGACTTAATGATAAAAATAAATGATATATTATATTATACATCAGTTGGAATTATTAAAACTTCCTGTACACGTAAATTGACTGCAGTTATTATCATAATAATCTCTCTGAAAATTGCGCATTTTCGTCCATAAGTAAGCTAGCTAATAAGTATACGTATCGTCAATAAAAAAAAAATATTGTGTATGTTTATCGTCTATAGTCAAATATTCGTCTATGTTAGAAGTCTATTTTTTTTCTTGGATCCCAAAATTGTAGTAGTTTAATTCAAGTAAGAATTAATCTTCAATTCTGCTATATTTTTCTTTACCTAATTTATTAAACGCACAAAATAAGAGAAAACTTTTATTTAAAGGAAATAATACCATGCGTTTATTGTTTTTAAACTTGCTTCGTGAAATACGACTGGATAAAGCTCTTCACCTGGACCAATTGCTCAACAGAAAAACATTTTCTAATGAGAGAGTATGCACTTGTTAATTAATGATTGTTTAAAACTAAGTTATAAATGATATGTATTTTTTTTGTTATATCACATAGGTTAAAGTCTGTATGGTCAAGTGATATTTAATAGCCTTGTAATGACAAAGGTATGTTTTAATATAATTATTATAGGTTAAGTTGATATTTAACACGAAAGAAAAAATCTATAAAATATGTTTTAATTATTACATACAATTGTAGGTAGAAATTCTGTATGTTAGATACGTAAAAGAAAAATATTTAGATATTTAAGGGGTAAAATAAATATTGAAAATTATCAGAAGTAACTAAAAAAAAAAAAATGCTATAACAAAATATTTCTTGTTAAAGTTTTGAAACGAATTTATACTGTATTAATTGAGGAATTTATTCCTAATTATTCTTACTACCAACTATTTTTGAATGTTCCTTTATTAAAATTAAAATTATTATACTTTTATTCTATGATGTCCATTGATTTCAGATGTTGATCAAAGTATACCCGGTAACATAAGTTTATTATAATCAGTGTATTTACTTATCCTGCCCAGATATAGCATTGGTATTGAAACAAAAGTCTTCAATCCCTTTCCATCAAACCTAATGACACTCTCATCTGTGCTAAGTTCGAACCTATTTAAATGTTAATAAATATAAAATTCGTTCATGTCTGTATAAACAGTATTATATATTTACGTGCGAACGAACGCTATAGTTAGATAGGATTAGTAAAATTATAGCGTACTAAAGTTATTTAAGATTTCTAAAAATGGTTATTATATTATTTAAGTTAAGAGTAAATTATTAATTTTGTTGTTTAATATTGTAATTTCGTATGTGGATATATAATCTGTGCTATATAGAAGAAAGATATGATTTAAAATATGTAAAAGCCGTTATCTAAAAATACTAGTAAATGTTTCTTTAAAAATTGTTAAAAGATTTCTTGTTTTAAATATATTTCAGGGAAAAGTTTCTCGAAAATATATTTAAAAGCTGTATCAAAATATGTTTGTAAATTATTTTTAATAAATATGATAAAAATGTTTTCGTTTTAAAAAAAATGTTAAAAGGTTGTTTTTAAATAGAAAGAGTTTCTATGTAAGATTAAAAATAAAAGCTGGTCAAGTAATTAAAAGATTTTTGGTTGTAAACAAGTGTCATTAACGACCACACCTGGATTTCGGTAAAAGTAAAACTAGTTAAAAATTTACTAATTAAAATCCCCTTAGATAAGATTTAAGTTATTTTAAAATCTAAATTGGACAATTGTTTGCAACGAAAAATCTTAATTATAATAATAGCTTATGGAATGTTTCTAACATAAGTTATCTAAGATCTGAATTATAAATTGAAAAACACTTAATTAAATTCCTGAGTTTAGTGAGTCTTGAGGCGGGAGATTCCGATAAGGAAAACATTTAAATACTCTGTATTTTTAACAAGAGATAGACAGCCATATTGTTAGTGAGAGTTGTAGCCAGTATTCACAATTGTTAATTTGAACATGTCCGGCTAAAAGCGGGCATCTTGTTGCTATTACTCCGCGGGAGAACGGGGTTTCTCTCGTCGAAATGCCTAAACCACCATCATGCCGATAGAAGAGACGAGCCTAACATAATGGGAAAGATGATGCCGCCCAGTCAAACTAAACCAAACCAACAGCCAAGGACTTGCAGATAAATCATACCGGTACCGTTTTATTTTTCAAACCGCAGAGCTCTGTGTAATTCTGTGTAATTCTAAATGTAATATCGATCTAAGTTAGCTAACTTTTTTTTAAAATAATGATAAAGCTAAATGTAACCAAAACTTAAATCCATTTAATTAATATTTTAAATATGTTAATTGCTATCCGAAATTTCATGTTTGTTAAAGTTTAAATAATCTGAGTAATTTATATTTTCCTTTCATTTAAAGTAAAGTATTTAGTTTAAAGTTATATCACTGCGGTTGCGTCTATATTTCTTTGCTTATTTTATTTTAAATGCTTATTATATTTTATATGCCAAAATTTCGAAACAGTGAGCACTTAATTTCATGTATGTTTTAAGAAGATATTATTTGAAAATCTTCGCGTAATTTATTTATAGCATCAACTTTCTACGCTGTTTCGAAATCCTATTTTTTTTTATTATTTAAATGATTTAATATGTGAAATGTGGCTCTTTTATAATCAACCATTTAAAAAAACTTAACTTGATAAGTTTATTTAGAATTAAATTTAGCCTTGATCATATAAGTATATTTGACATTTAAATTCTTAAGTCCATAGAAATATACTTTTCCTCCTTAAATATTTCTTATCTATAAGTAACTTAATAGATCGAACATGTCAAAGTACAGATGTAGTAATATCCCCTTTTGTAGCATAGACGTTTATTACCAGGCTACGCAAGAGTTGGTCCCAATTTGATAGAGCTAATATGCTATTAACTCGTATTTCATAGTATGAAATATACTATTCTTTGCTTGGCGGATGTGATCTTATTTTATAAAATTATTCTCGTTTTGCTGCTATACGTAATATACGTATCTTAAGATGGAGCCACGGCGTTGCCAGCACATCTTCTCTTATAGGGTAGAGCAGTAGCGAAGCCTGAGCCAAGGCCAGGTTAGCACGTAAGACCCCCGCCATTCCTGAACACAATGTTCCTTTTCACGCAGCATTGCGATCGGTTACAGGGTACCGGCATTTGTCGCAAGAACCCTGAAGTTATTTCATCCATCCGCAGAGCGACTTTTCCTATTATTGTTTACCTGTGCCATAGCGCATTGGTAAAATCTTATTTCAGCCAACTCTCCCACCTTTATATAATGCTTTCAGCATTCTGAAAGTTTCTCTCGAAAGCCATGTTCGATCGATCATTACTTGAGCTGGTTTATGCGCTCGTTATTAAATTATATTGGGTATTTTAGTAAATAAATTCACGATCAAAGTTTAATATAATTATTTATCTTCCAGCCACAAATGTAATAGGATTTGGCTTATCGAGATTTATAGACATAACGTAGTGATTAATTATGTATCAATTGTAAACAATTCCTCAGATGGGCACGTGTTAAACTCATCTATGAAATTTAATGATTACTTATGTGAAGTGATTTTGAATTACCAAATGTTTGTACATTCTACGCTGAATACTATTGTAAATAAGTGATATATAGCTATGATTTGTAAATAAATATATAATTAATTTAATGTATTTCGTTCTCTGTTTCGTTATTGATCTAATTCAATCCAATTCTAATTACTATTTATAGTCTATATATGTGAAAACTATGCATTAAGTTAAATTAAATTTAGTGATATTTTAGTCAATTAAGAACCTTTCTTTAATTCATCAGAGTCTTATTGCTTCTCCGTGACCTATGTCGGCCGTGTGGAAAGAGGTATACTACGTGTAATTTCAAGGTGGTCATTCGTAGGGTCTTGAGTCTTGGAATCCTGGCTTACGAGTTGAAGTGCGGTCGGACTCGGGATGTCATAGTCCTAGTCTGGTCAGCTTCGGTCTCTTTTGCTTGGATTCTGAATTCTGTTACGCGAATGTACAAACTTGACTGTTACATAGTATTTTTTTTTCACCGGGTTTGGACGCCCAAAATCGTGGGGCTTGTAACTCCATTTCCATCCCTGAAGAGATTATGGAGTGTATATATATAA